>JAVIAB010000124.1:69800825-69905825 GCA_032433765.1 Megaustenia siamemsis
TGACATCAACAGCGGGACATGTCAACTATTATGCTCTGGTCCAGAATACTGTAGTCAACACAGACAGTGTGCACATTCCCCACCATCAAGCATCTGACTGTCTGCACGAATTTCTCTAAAAATCCAGACAGATAAAAATAATTTTAAAGTATAGAAAATGTCATTTTCGTCACACTGCATCCATACAATGGGTTTCAATCACAAGAATCAATTTTGTTTGCCTCCTCATTCCCATCTCTGTGCAGTGCAATTTTATTTCTTCTCAATCATGGATCATATGCATATTTATTAATAAAAGCATACAGCTGTACAGATGTGTTACTGCTAAAATAATTTAAGGCATAAAACCTCAAGTTATAGTCAAACATCTACTTGGCTTTACTGTAGCCTGAGTGCTCATGTGGGGGAGGTGGTCAGAACAGGCTCATGCAAAGCTTATTGATTAAATGACTGGTTCCACTTTGTATGCAGCTCTAACCTCAGCTGTCTATACTTCATTTGTCATATACAATCCCCAAAATTTGATCCCGTTTTAAAAGATCAGTTTTCTTTTGCTCACAATTGTTCTCACAATCAATACCACACCAGGTTTTTCCCAATTACCTAATCTTTGACCTCCTGTTTTGTTGGCTACAACTTTCATGCATCTTTTTTGCTTAGTGTAGATTTTTGTGTATTTTTAAAGTCTATGACTGTACATTCTTTATGTCTTACAACTCCATTTTTGGTCTGCCTTCTCTGACATTAAATGTACTCTGAAAATGATCTTTGCTGGTATGTAGATCATGGCATATAAAAACATCTAGTTCTAGATAGTTGTTTTATTGGCCAATTCAATGGCCTTCAGTGTTACAAACTGTCCCTTTAAAGTTGTGGTCTTTGCATGAATTTACTTAGATGTATTCTCCTTATGAGTTCAGCTGTAAGTGTCCATGTTTTGCAATCACATAAAAATATAGATATAACTGGCAAGTATGTCAATCTGACTACTTTATTTCCTGTTAGTATTTCTCTCAATCTCTCCAAACATACTTCCCCTGGAGCTGAAGATGGCACATAGGGCAGATATTCTGCTGTCATGTCTGAGGATCTTTGTTATCTGATGTCAGAGCTTGCACAGGACCCTCATTGTATCACACCACATGTCCCTGTTCTGGGCGAGATGCTAAATCAAGGGAAAGGAAGCATGCCGCTGTTGCCTCTCATGCTGTTGTCTTTTTAATGTTTCTCTAGATAGGCCTCTGGTTCCCATTAGGGTTTTCATTTGCCACTTTAATTATGCAAGTGGTTTAATCGCCATTGCTGATTTGACCAGAAATTCTTGGATTGGTTGTCTAGTTTTGTCAGTCTGTGAGAAGATGTGCAATGCCATTAGTTGTCTAGTTTTGTCAGTCTGTGAGAAGATGTGCAATGCCATTAGTTGGAAGTAATGCCATTAGTTGTCTAGTTTTGTCAGTCTGTGAGAAGATGTGCAATGCCATTAGTTGGAAGTAATGCCATTAGTTGTCTAGTTTTGTCAGTCTGTGAGAAGTTGTGCAATGCCATTAGTTGTCTAGTTTTGTCAGTCTGAGAAGTTGTGCAATGCCATTAGTTGTCTAGTTTTGTCAGTCTGTGAGAAGATGTGCAATGCCATTAGTTGGCATGTACTTTACTCTGGAGAGAGATGAAGTGTTGAATTCAGTTATTAATACTGCAGGGTAAGGGTATAAGCCCTTAGCTCTAAGGTCAAGGTTAATGATATGGTGAGCAACAAATGCTTTGTTGATTTCTCAAGTTCTACTGGATAAGTGAAAATGATGTATCCTATCAGGTAGTAAAGAGCTAGGTCTTCTATATCAACACATTCTACCACTGTGGATACAAGATGTTCATCACCTCGTTAACCAGTCAGCTTTGACACAGTATGTTATTTAGAAGTGAGGTTTGGATAAGCTTTATTTGGGCATTCTTGCACATGCTCTACAGCTGATAAGTAAACAAGGGATTGAAATAAATTAGGTACACACTTGCTAAGATTTTATGAAAAAGCTTTACTTTATTAAAATCATATGAACTGACTTTAAATTGTAGCATCATGACTGCTGTGATAGACAACCAACCATATGTTTCTCACATAAAAATCATAGAAGAAAAGCTAAATCATCAATAGGAAAAAAAAAAAGATATACAACATTACCTGCCAAATGCCTTGTTCCATTATCTTTCATGAAAATTTACCTGTCTTTCTCATTATGAGGTTTTCTCTCCTGTGAACTGTCTCTGGTAGACCTCACTTCTTCCAGGTGATCTTTGATAGTTTTCTGTTCATCCTTGATTTGCTTTACACTTTTTGTCAATGAGCTCAGATGATCCTGGATATGTAGAGTATGATAACTGTAAATAGCAGTCTCTAATCGTATCTTTGTATTATTAATATTGAAAGAGCAAAAGAGATAAAGAAAAAGAAATAGAGATTTTCAAAGGTCTTCATAAATAATTTAAATAAAAGAGCATAACAGAGAGAACATTATAAAATAATAAATAAATAGGGCATATATTTATATTAGGAGCCAGTGGTGGGGTGTACTAAACACTCCAAAGTATGGTGACAGCCTTACAAGGATGGAACACAACACAATAATGACGTTTCGGGCTGTGGCCTTCTTCAGAATACAAGGACAACGACAACAAACAGTGAAGCACAATTATCTATAACTACATGTTAGATGATCAAGTGGAGAGCGAGGAAAGTAGGATGCTGAAATAAGAAGATATATATTTATATTATATCACTCACAGATTGGCAACATTCAGAACACTGTGAATAGCAACATCTTGTTTGATTTTGCAGTGGTCAATAAATAAAAATGCATTAATCAGAGATTGTTAAAATGCATTTATTATACACTGTTTTCTAGAAGCATTTTTCAGTCTATTTCATTGTAACTTCTTTCAGGAGACATCAACCTACAAGTACATTTTAACAACTGCCTGCCTCTCTCATAAAAATGTGATGAACAGAACAAAAATGTATTTTAAAAGTGATCTATGTAAACAAAAATTAGATCAACAAGAAATGTGAAGCGAAGAGAAGGAAAACCTTCTGTAAAACTTTAATTAGGAAAATTCCATATGGTATTATGCTGATGCTGGGATGAATAATCTGTCTATGATTAACCAAATATAAAATATCTTTGAAAGAATTGAAAACTGCTAGAACAAAAATTCAGATAAGAGAGGGAGTATCTTGGGCTACGCCCTATGGGCCGGCTACAGCTCGAAAGGTCAATAGATAGATAGATTAACCAAAGTCATGTTTATTGATCTGCACATCAACAACTACAAAAACAGATACCAAAAATAACATCCTCTATAGTTTCCCTCAAGAAGATACATTATATATCATGGAATGAACTCAAGACTAGTGCAAACATAAGAGAAATAGCCACGTATCCAACAAATATAACAAGAAATCTGTAACAATAAAAGAAGGTGTGCATATGTCAGTCATATGATGATAGGAGAAAACAAGAGATTCGCAAAGCAGGTCTTCAAATAGGAAACAGAGGGCATAAGAAAAAGAGGCCAGTTTACAAAAACACTAAAAATAGAACTTGCCAAGGTTGAGTGCTTGTCCAGAACAGGGATGCATGGGAAGATATAGTGTGGGTCCTGTGCAAACTATGATGCTTAATAGCAAAGATGATTGGGGCATGGGAGTCTAGAATGTCTACCCTGCGTGCAGTCTCTGGCTAAAAACACACAAATGATAGATAGTGCCAACAGAAAATTTAATGTAACTGACTAAAAGAGAACAAAGAAAAATAAAGAAAGAATTCTCCTAAAACCATCTTTGCTCTATAAAATGCATCCCTTTATTAACATGAAGAACATTATCAGCAAATACCAGAAAACAATCTTTCTGATTACAAAGATATCCCCTGTTTTAAGAAACTGAAAATACATTGTAAGATTTATCAAAAACATTGGCTACCTCAAAAAGAAATGCAGAGGTCTGGCACTGTCAGGCAAGTTCCAAAAGCCAGGTACCTCAAATCAGTCAAAGAAAGTCAAGAAGAAAACTTACCCACAAATCCACGGAGAAAGAACAAAACATGACAGTTCTGTTGAAGGATCCATCTAAGAGAAGAACAACTTTATACACACCTGGGCAGCAAAGACTCAGTAGGGTCAGATTTTTGTCCCAAAAAAGGCAGCTCTAATTACAAACAGCTGCTGCCTTGTAGAAGGATGAGAAGATCAAAAGCTAAAGAAGCTGTCCTAAACAAATACATGCTGTCAAAACTGATGAATTGTGCAGCAAGGTACAAAACACAATAAATCTTTTATCTTCATCAAGTATTATATCTGCTGGCATAGGTGATCACAACTCTTATCAACTCTCTCTCTCTATATAGCTGTTTATTAGTTATGTTGTCTACTTCCTACCAAACTATTCCCTTAAACTGTTTTGTAACTTTTCTCTTTGTTTTTCTCTATCTCATATTCCCTCAATTTTCCCAGTTGTCACAATATATTCCAACTGCTCTCTTCTTATTGCAAGGTCAAAAATGAATGATTGTTTCCTTCCCTCTGTGATTGTTTCCCTCTGGTTATTTCCCTTCCTCTGTTTCCCTCCCTCTGTGATTGGTTCCCTCCCTCCGTGATTGTTCCCCTCTGTCCGTGATTGTTTCCCTTCCTCTGTGATTGTTTCCCTTCATCTGTGATTGTTTCCCTCCCTCTGTGATTGTTTACCTCCCTCTATGATTGTTTCCCTCCCTCTGTGATTGTTTCCCTCTGTGGTTATTTCCCTCCCTCTGCGATTGGTTTCCTCCCTCTGTGATTGTTTCCCTCCATCCGTAATTGTTTCCCTCCCCCTGTGATTGTTTCCCTCCCTCTGTGATTGTTTCCCTCTGTGGTTATTTCCCTCCATGATTGTTTCCCTCAGATATTTGAAATCAGCTTTATTTTAACTTTGGCTACTCTTAAAACATCCTCATAGCACTTGTCAGCTGTCCATGGTATTCTCAATATTCTTCTATAAAAGCACATTTCTATGACCTTCAATGAATTTCATGACTGTTATTCTAATATCCATGATTCACGCCCATCTGTCAAGACTGACTCCACATGGCTATTAAGAACCTGTTTTCTATTTTTCCATTGACAAAAATGGATTGCATAATATCTTTCTAAATATACTAAGATCAAAACAAATAACACCAGGGCTAAAACTAAGAATAGTCAAATGTTAAATTGAAGCCTTTGAAATGTGGATTTATGGAAGAATAAGAATTGAATGGATGAAAATAAAACAAATGATGAAATCTTAAAACAACTAAAAATGAAAAGGGAACTACTAAACACAATTCAAACAAGACAATGCCATTTTTGGGGCATGTTAAAAGACACAACAGCCTACTAAAAGTGATCTTGGATGGGGAAAATACAAGGTAAAAGAGGCAGAGGCAGACCAAGACTAACATGGACGAGTAACATCAAAAGATGGGCAAGTCAGCCTATAACAATCTGCACCATCAAAACAAGAGGCAGAGCAGAATGGCGCTTCATGGGCGCCAACCATCAATGTGGAGGCGGCACTCAATGATGATGAATATTTTTCTCATGCTTTGAGATGCTAGTTTTGTCTGAGATTACCACATCTCACCTCTAAAAATAAATTCCTTAAAATGACATAAAGAAGAAATATTTTCACAAATCTAAAAACATTTGACTTTTGTTTTCTTCTTGTTTAACACTTAATCCATAGGGACAGAGAATAAATTATCAATCAGATAAATGAGATCAGGGAATTATGACAGATGATTAAAGTGTGAATTATGTGAGTTTTAGAATTAGAAAAATATCCAATAGGTAGAGCAGTGGAGGTAGCGATTGTGGACCATACTGGGGGCACTCTGAAAAGTATTACATGAAATGAGCAAGGTGTTGTTGTGCTATAGGAAACATGAAAGTCTATGGACTAGTGGATGTGAGCAGAAACTGAGTGGAAAAGAAGTACCTAGCTATCCAAGTTGTAATGTTGTTAAAATATCATCAATTGAAGAGATATCACAACATCAAAGATTGGCTCCACTAGATCGCAAACATTTTATTACCTGTATATCTTTCCGGTAAACAGTAAGAACCTATCCACATCTTTACAGTAATTTATAATAACCTGTTTATCTTCACTGTAAATTATAAGAATATTTTTTTCCCTCCATACCTTCACCTGTCCCTTTCAACTACAGCATTAAATGAAAACATCACACCAGTAGGCTCCATGTGAAATAGAAAGTTTAATGCTGCACACGTTATGGAGCATTAGACCATTTAATGTAGTGTGAAGGAAAGTGTAAACATTCACACAAACTAAGAAATAGAATAGGTATATGTCTTATAGAACAAACTTATAAAGAAACTGATAAATAAGTAATTAAGAAATAGAATAGGTATATGTCTCGCAGAACAAACTTATAAAGAAACGGATAAATAAGTAATTAAGAAATAGAATAGGTGTATGTCTCATAGAAGAAGGGGATACGAGCAAAGAAATTAGAATCAGACTGGCTAAAGCAGCAATGTCTTTCAGAAGCCTTGAAAAGTTGTGGAAATCAAAACTCATTAGCACAAACACAAAACTTAGGCTATTCAAATCAAATGTACTATCAACCCTTACGTATGCGTGTGAAAGCTGGAAAACAACAAGAGATATAGAAACAAAGTTGAACGCATTCGAAAATAAATGTCTAAGGAAAATACTTGGTATAGAATGGAACGAATTCAAAACAAACGAGGAAATTAGAGAAATCGCCAATCAACCACTAATATCTTCAGTAATAAAGAAAAGACGATGGTCATACGTTGGACATGTGATGAGAAGAGATAATA
Organism: Megaustenia siamemsis; assembly: GCA_032433765.1. Classification (NCBI taxonomy): domain Eukaryota; kingdom Metazoa; phylum Mollusca; class Gastropoda; order Stylommatophora; family Ariophantidae; genus Megaustenia; species Megaustenia siamemsis. The sequence goes on from JAVIAB010000124.1 coordinate 69,807,699, forward strand.
ATCGAATAGCAAAGCAAGCCCTCATATGGGAAACAACAGGTAAAAGAAAAAGAGGAAGACCCAGGGAGACACTGAGAAGAACATGGATGAGAGAGGCAAGAGCAGCAGGAATCGGCTCCCTCAATGAGATAGAACTGCTTGCACAGAACAGAGACAGATGGCGAGATTTGATAAAATATCTTTAAAAGAAAACTGCTAGAACAAAAATTCATATAGGAGAAGGTGTATCTTGGTCTACGCCCTATGGGCCGGTTACGGCTCGAAAGGTCAATAGATAGATAGATGTCTCATAGAACAAACTTATAAAGAAACGGATAAATAAGTAATTAAGATATAGAATAGGTATATGTCTCATAGAACAAACTTATAAAGAAACGGATAAATAAGTAATTAAGAAATAGAATAGGTGTATGACTCACAGAACAAGCTTATAAAGAAACTGATACATAAAAAAAGCAGCAAAATTATAATGGACAGCATTGTCAAGACCAAACCTTGATTTCAAGAATGGTCTCTGTCAGGTCATCTAATTGCCTTTGTTGTTGCTGCTGCAATTTCCTGCTGTGGTACGTCTCCCCTTCTTCTTTATCCTGGATCTTAGCCAGCTCCTTCAGCGCATTCCTGAAGCCTTCTTTCATCTCCAGGACCATATCTTGAAGCTGTGGATAGATCGTCACTGTCAGCTCAGTGTTACGGCCGACTATCATGTACACATTCATGCATAGATACAGTCTATCTTTCCAACATCTTGAGAAAGTTCTGAAGGCCAGGAAGCACGGCCTGAGAGACTTCGCTAAAAATAAATAAAATCTGCTACATGAAAAGATTTGGCGAGGGAGGATGGAAGACCCGTCTTTAAGTTGTAAGTTCTGTTGCTGAGAAATTCTTTATGACTTGTTATTTTCACTGGCGACTGCTGCGGTGAGGGGAGAGTAGACCAAACAGCGTTTCTGCCTTTCCCATCCCAGTTAACGAATAAATACATCAAGAATATGATGAGCCGGATAATGATGTGCCAGGAAAACAAGTAAGCTGGGAACGTCTTTGTTGGTCGAGGAGATTAAAAAAACAGAAAAAATGAAGTATGAAATGTATAGCTACAGTCTTTGTTCGTATTGAGCTGAGGTGACAGTTTGTGTGCTGTCAGAGTCAATTGTGTTAACTTTATTTGTGTTTATTGAATTGGAGACAGGGTGAAAATATGAGAGAGAGAGAGAGAGAGAGAGAGAGAGAGAGAGACAGACAGACAGAGTGTGAAAGATAGAGAGGGGGAGGGAGAGAAAGGGAGGGAATGAGAGAGGGGGAGAGAGGGAGGAAGAGAGGGAAGGAGAGAGAGGGAGAGGGAGGGAAGGAGAGAGAGGGATAGAGAGTTGGAGAGGGAGGGAGGGGGAGAGATAGAGGGAGAGAGAGGAGGGAGGGAGAGAGAGGGAGGGAGAGAGAGAGAGAGAGGGAGGGAGAGAGAGGCAGGAGGGAGAGAGGGAGAGAGATAGAGAGAGAGGGAGGGAGAGAGTGTGTGTATGCGTGCGTGCGTGCGTGGAGGAGGGGGGATTATTATGTTAGCGCTTGAATCAAGAGGGTGAGGAGATTAAACGCGAACTGCGAGTGAAAACATAGCCGTACCCTCTTCTCTGGCACGAATCTCTGAGTGCGGTCGGGAGAATAGAACGAACTGATGTAAATGGGATTTGGTGAGGCCATTAGCTGCGATGTGCTATAAGTTTGTAGAAAGGAGGTGGGTGCAAAATGTGAGAAGAGTAACATAAGAACGGAGCGACTTCTCTGACGATGACGAAGTCTCGTGCCAGCAACACAACTTCATGTCCGGGCAGATAAAACCTTCTTGGCTTGTCTATATTGACGGTATTGTTAACTGTACACGTTATCGACGTGGCAGCTAAAATATTCGTAGCGTGACTATATTGTTAACTGTGCACGTTAACATTGTGGCAGCATAAAACGTTCGTTGCTCGTCTATAGTGACGGTTTTGTTAATTGTACACGTTCACGCCGTGACAGCTAAAACATTCGTGACGTGACTATATTCTTCTCTATACACGTCATCGACGTAGCAGCTCAAACATTCGTAGCATGGCTATATTGTTAACTGTACATGTTAACGTCGTGACTATATTGTTAACTGTACATGTTAACGTCGTGACTATGTTGTTAACTGTACATGTTAACGTCGTGACTATATTGTTAACTGTACATGTTAACGTCGTGACTATATTGTTAACTGTACATGTTAACGTCGTGACTATATTGTTAACTGTACATGTTAACGTCGTGACTATATTGTTAACTGTACATGTTAACGTCGTGACTATATTGTTAACTGTACATGTTAACGTCGTGACTATATTGTTAACTGTACATGTTAACGTCGTGACTATATTGTTAACTGTACATGTTAACGTCGTGACTATATTGTTAACTGTACATGTTAACGTCGTGACTATATTGTTAACTGTACATGTTAACGTCGTGACTATATTGTTAACTGTACATGTTAACGTCGTGACTATATTATTAACTGTACATGTTAACGTCGTGACTATATTGTTAACTGTACATGTTAACGTCGTGACTATATTGCTAACTGTACATGTTAACGTCGTGACTATATTGCTAACTGTACATGTTAACGTCGTGACTATATTGTTAACTGTACATGTTAACGTCGTGACTATATTGTTAGCTGTACATGTTAACGTCGTGGCAGCTAAAATCGTCATGGCGTGGCTATATTGTCAATTGTACACGTTAACGATCCAGAAGAAATAAACTTGAAATGCGCTGTAGATGCAAAGTTATAGACGCTCATTTAATGGCGACATTACAAGGGACGGGGAAAGGCGGTGAGTAGACTTGACCCACCGTTTTCCTTTCAGTCGGATGGTAACTGATCCTACTACCGGAGGAATCGCCGGGGAAAGGCGGTGAGTAGACTGGACCCACCGTTTTCCTTTCAGGCGGATGGTAACTGATCCTACTACCGGAGGAATCGATGTTGTATTTTGTACATTAAAAAAAGGTTAAAGTGCCCCCGTCACGCCAAGTGGCGTATAGGGAATGTTGTGTTCTATCTATCTACAGTCCTTTCGAGCCGAAGACGGCACATAGGGCAGAACCACAATCTCAAAAACAGAAACCTTGCGTGCCAAAATGGCACATATTGCAGAGATCACTGCGTCTAAAATCTATGTATCTGTTTTCCATAACAATACTATTTACAATGACAGCTTGTCAGATCTTCGGGACATGATTTTTGGGTTAATGTGGTCGGTATTACGCCCATGCCGCTTTACTTTCCCAGAAAAAAACCCGGTACCCATTAAAGGCTGGGTATTTTGTACATATCAGTGTTTAAATATCAGCGGTCCTATTATATGGCTGTGAAACATGGAGAACAACAAAATTGACAATCACGAAGATACAGACTTTCATTAATGGATGCTTACGCAGGATAAAAGGATGGAAATGGCAGGACAAAATCACTAACATAGAATTATGGAAATGTACCAGTCAAACACCAGTGGATAAAGAGATACAGCGAAGACGATGGCGCTGGATAGGACACACACTACGGAAGCCAACTGAGTGTATTACACAACAGGCCCTTTTTTTGGAATCCCCAGGGGAAAAGACAAAGAGGAAGACCAAGGAATTCTTGGAGAAGACAGATAGAAGCAGAGATGAAGATGATGGGGAAGACATGGAATGATCTTAAAAGAATGGCAAAAAAAACAGAACGACTTGGAAAGTGTTTGTTGAAGACCTATGCTCCACCAGGAGCTAAAAGGTAAAAGAAGAAACCAGACAGTGTGTCGCCCAACAAATGAACTTCAAATTAAATAAACAAGTCGCTGCTCAAAACTTTATTTCATTTTTAATTTCTTGTTGGTCACAACTTTGTAGATGTTTTTTTTAAAGTTTCAAAATGCTGCCGCTGATTACACAAAAACGAGTGTTCTGGACACTATAGACTTTCATCACTTACACGTGACATGAAATGAGGTTAAGCAAAGCGTCACGACCACTCATTGTTGATTGAGACTTTCATTTTGTTGCGTAGAGCGAAGGTCGGGAGTAGGACTTTGCTGTCAAAGGCTACATGAGGGGCACATAACTCAGAAACATTTGGATAGAGATAAACCGAACTGTTGATTGTGACAAACTTTGGTACAGCTTAGTAGTGAATTTTAAGGAAGGGTGTGTGCATCAGCCACGTAGTTGAATTGTGATTCCCACTTTCAAAATATGATGATAATTGTGATCTAATGTAACCTAAAAGACTTAAGTCTGAGGCTATCGCAGCCCTCACGGTGAGAGAAGAAAGAATAGAGCTACTGCTATCTTCCGCATGTCATAAGAGGCGACTAAAGAGTTTGGAATCGTCGCCTGCGCAGTCGATAGGATGTGTACGGACCGACCTTGACAAAATTTACTTAGGCATTTTGGAATTCTGTGACAATTTGTGGAGCGGATATGGGAATTCCTTACTGCAACGAAACTGTTTCCATGGATAGAACAGAATAGAATAGAATTCCAGCCACTTAGTTGATTCGAATTATCCCAGAAAGAATACATATTTGAATCTAACGGGAGCTCTACCGCTCAATCTTATTTATGAGACGCATCCTAACAGTGTGACCACTCGTATCACTTTCATTTAGATATCTACTTATCCGTGAAACCAGCTTCACTGTAGCCGAGATGTCCGCTACACAATCTCTCAAAGCGTGGTCCAACTGATTGCCCTTGTCTGGTGTTGACTGTAAACATATCTTCTTCTCCACTAGGCAGACAGGGTTGGACAGATCCTTTTCGAGACTAGTTTTGACTTGCAGGATACGATGTAGGTGGCATCGGTTCAAACACGAAGACAAAGTAGTGCTACGTTTCAGTGCGCATTGATATCTGACCCGTGTTATAAATCCTAGGGGCTGCCGCCACCACCTGTTTTGTTTAATAATGAATCTGATCTACAAACGTATATGACGCGATCACCGTCGATTATCACCGTCGACTATTACTGATACGTTGTGGTCTAATATAGAATATTTCCCATCACGAAGCTTCAAACATTTCTTCCCATAAGCTCTATGATCTTCATAACACAGTAGAAAATTAAGTTACAAAACTAATTTTTGTGATGTCCCATAATTTCGAACTCAAAGAAATTATCAATTTTAGTAATGGGCGGAGTCAGTAGAATGAAGTCATCTCCACTAACAAAATGTCACCTAGAAAACTAAACAAGAAGCCGTGCCATAGAAGTTGGAGGCTCTGATGAGCGTCGTGTAGTTTCATTGGATAGTGGAATCATAAAACTATCCATTTATTTCAATCCAGTCAGTTCGTCAACCCACATACCTAGTTCATTCATTCCATCCATCCGTATTTCCCTATGTTCTCTTAGCAACACAGTTACACTTTTAACTATTGTAATACAATGACCACTGGTTCCAGTAACAACCAGGACTTGTGAACGACGTTGTCATTGCACTGGGCACACCGCCTTAGTCTCCCTAACCCACAGAAACATCCATGCAGGCGCCTGAAGTGCTACAGATAACGTGAGACCACTCTTTCAGGAGACAACAATGAAATCATATAGCAATGTTCAGTTGTCCGCCCTCTATGTGATCTGTTCGTGTCGTCCTATAGTAATGTTCAGTTGTGCATCCTCTATGTGATCTGTTCGTGTCGTCCTATAGTAATGTTCAGTTGTGCATCCTCTATGTGATCTGTTCGTGTCGTCCTATAGTAATGTTCAGTTGTGCATCCTCTATGTGATCTGTTCGTGTCGTCCTATAGTAATGTTCAGTTGTCCGCCCTCTATGTGATCTGTTCGTGTCGTCCTATAGCAATGTTCAGTTGTCCGCCCTCTATGTGATCTGTTCCTGTCGTACTATCATAATGTTCAGTTGTCCGCCCCTATATGTGGTCTCTTCGTGTCGTCCAATCGTAAAGTTCAGTTGTCCGACCTCTATATGCTCCCTTCTTGTCGTCCAATCGTAAAGTTCAGTTGTCCGACCTCTATATGCTCCCTTCTTGTCGTCCAATCGTAAAGTTCAGTTGTCCGACCTCTATATGCTCCCTTCGTGTCGTCCAATCGTAAAGTTCAGTTGTCCGACCTCTATATGCTCCCTTCGTGTCGTCCAATTGTAAAGTTCAGTTGTCCGACCTCTATATGCTCCCTTCGTGTCGTCCAATTGTAAAGTTCAGTTGTCCGACCTCTATATGCTCCCTTCGTGTCGTCCAATTGTAAAGTTCAGTTGTCCGACCTCTATATGCTCCCTTCGTGTCGTCCAATTGTAAAGTTCAGTTGTCCGACCTCTATATGCTCCCTTCGTGTCGTCCAATTGTAAAGTTCAGTTGTCCGACCTCTATATGCTCCCTTCGTGTCGTCTAATCGTAAAGTTCAGTTGTCCGCCCCTCTATAAGATCTCTTCGTGTCGTCCAATCGTAATGTTCAATTGTCCGCCCCTCTATAAGATCTTTTCGTGTCATCCCATCGTAATGTTCAGTTGTCCGCCCTCTATGTGGTCTCTTCATGTCGCCCTATGACTCATTTACTATCACTTATTTCTTATCAAGGTGAGTTCCAAGCCTTGATCACATGATATGTAAATACCGAGGTCAATTTTTCATTACAAATAAACATTTGTGACCTATCTATATCTTGTGAACAACAGAATACGTCCCAAAAATAAATATTTATATTATTTTTTTATCTATACGATAACTTCATTTTACATATCACGGATAGAATGTGAGTGTTGTACAAGTAGTTTATCTATTCACTACAGCCACATAACATCTAGCTTCCTGTAATAGACAACTTGTATACACAATACCACCAAATCGTGCAAATACAACACCAGCATTCACGAGATGTACTTTATTTACAGCTTTCTATGTGCCAAATTCCAGTGATTCACTGCTAAAGTGGGGGACAAGTTATTTACGTTTCCATCGTTAACTGAATGCCAGATTTCTCTCGTCTGATTAATCATTTCTCCCTGAATTGGCTTACTCGAAATGTCAGGACGCCGCAGAATAAAGTCAGCTGGCACTTTGGCAATGCATGAAATCTGGAACAAACCTATGGCGTTAATGCAAAAGAGCATGTCATTATCACTTTCAATATTTTCTTTCGACTGGAATATAAATTGTCTATTAGGCAATCCTTTTCCTGAATTTATTGTGTACTTCAATGTGTTCTGTGTACGTATATTCAAATACACCAACATAAGAATGGTTAAAGTCTGGTAATTATATAATACAACAGAAGAGGTCAACTACACATAAAATTGATAGTCATAAACTGAAAGATGAAGCCATAAAGGAAAAGTTTAACATAGAGCTAAGTAATTGTTATACAGCCCTCGGTGAAATAGACTTAGATATCAATGAAATGTGGGACTCACAGAGCAAAATACTAATGACAGCAGCAGAAGCAAGTGCCGGACTGAAGAAAATGGAAAAACGAGCTTGGATCTCAGACACCACATGGAAATACATCAAAGAAAGAAGAGAAGCAAAGAGAGCCATGACTAATGTAAAGACAGATCTTGGAAAGGTTCTGGCAAAAGCAACATACAAAGAATTAGACAACAAAGTGAAAGGTTCGGCAAGAAGAGATACAAGAGCTTATATAGACAACTTGGCAGAGAAAGCAGAGACAGCTGCAATTACAGGAGACAGCAGAACTCTCTATACTGTACAAAAGATGCTGACAAACACCTATACATCCAGTGGAACACCAATTCTAGACAAATCTGGATTAATGCTAACAACAAGCGCAGACATAAAAGCCCGTTGGGCGGAACACTTCAAAGAAATTCTTAACCGTCCACTACCTCACAGTTTAATAGATTTTGAAGCTGAAACACCAGCAGCAGAATTAGATGTAAATTTAGATGACTTCACCTTGAGTGAAATATAAACCACCTTAAAGCTAATGACCAATAACAAGGCTGCTGGAGAGGATAAGTTAACAGCTGAGATCCTCAAGGCAATTGATAGCCATAATTTAATACATCTCCAAAAAATGTTCAACATCATGTGGAAAACAGAGAAGACGCCTCATAAATGGAAAAAAGGAATCATTGTTAAGATCCCAAAAAAGGGCAATCTTAGAGATTGTAACAACTGGAGAGGCGTGACACTTTTGTCAGTTGCCTCAAAGTTATTCTGTAAAATCATCCTAAATAGAATAAAGGATTCAATAGATACAGTAATGCGTGAAGAACAGGCTGGGTTTAGAAAAGGGAGAAGCTGTCTTGACCACATTTTCACTCTACGACTTATATTGGAGGAACACATTGAAAAGCAAAAACCTTTTGTACTTAACTTCATCGACTTCAAAAAAGCATTTGATAGTATTCATAGAGATTCTTTGTGGAAAATTCTGAAGCAATATGGTTTACCATCAAAAATCATAAATATTATCAAAGACATGTATGATGGTTACACATGTGCAGTTCGAACAGAGGAAGGACTGAGCGAATGTTTCCCAATAGAAACTGGGGTTAAACAAGGATGTATTTTATCGCCCTTGTTATTTGGAATTGTTATGGACTTCATAATGAAGAAATGCTGCACTGGTAATAAAGGCATCGAATGGATACAAGGAGACCATTTGGAGGACCTCGACTTTGCTGATGACATAGTTCTCATCAGCAGTCAGATAAAAACGATGCAGGAAAACACAAATGAACTATCATCAATAGCCAGCAAAATTGGGCTTGAGGTCAATCATGAAAAGACTAAAGTCATGAAAAGTTTAATTCCAACAAGTGACAAAATATACATGGAAAACAAACCAGTAGAAGAGATCGATCACTTTATCTATCTTGGAAGTCACATTGATCGAGAAGGGGATACGAGCAAAGAAATTAGAATCAGACTGGCTAAAGCAGCAATGTCTTTCAGAAGCCTTGAAAAGTTGTGGAAATCAAAACTCATTAGCACAAACACAAAACTTAGGCTATTCAAATCAAATGTACTATCAACCCTTACGTATGCGTGTGAAAGCTGGAAAACAACAAGAGATATAGAAACAAAGTTGAACGCATTCGAAAATAAATGTCTAAGGAAAATACTTGGTATAGAATGGAACGAATTCAAAACAAACGAGGAAATTAGAGAAATCGCCAATCAACCACTAATATCTTCAGTAATAAAGAAAAGACGATGGTCATACGTTGGACATGTGATGAGAAGAGATAATAATCGAATAGCAAAGCAAGCCCTCATATGGGAAACAACAGGTAAAAGAAAAAGAGGAAGACCCAGGGAGACACTGAGAAGAACATTGATGAGAGAGGCAAGAGCAGCAGGAATCGGCTCCCTCAATGAGATAGAACTGCTTGCACAGAACAGAGACAGATGGCGAGATTTGATAAAATATCTTTAAAAGAAAACTGCTAGAACAAAAATTCATATAGGAGAAGGTGTATCTTGGTCTACGCCCTATGGGCCGGTTGCGGCTCGAAAGGTCAATAGATAGATAGATAGAATTATATAATTACAGACCAAATCTTTAAAGACTCCAAAAGAGAACTTTGATACGGGAACAAAATAGAAACGAACCCAGCAACATAAATAATAGCACATAGAACTGCTATTTACGATATTTGATAATGAACTAATAAAACTGAAAGAAATGAAATATTTCATAGCACACACTGGCCTATCAACGTATTTGCAGCAAAGAGATGTAGATTTAAATGTCATTGTTGACTGCCTGACCTGTTTCATTGATGTTACATTTCGTACACACACGCTTTATTAACTAAAAGGAAGAATACTGAGTGGCACCACTGGCACACGAGAAAGCTCGTGTTACTATCAATATTTCCCCACAATCTTCGGGTCAGTTACCGGTAATATGGTCAGCACTAAACCAGGCCGCCATACCATAACAAATTATGTGAGATTGGGTGAACCCTGAAAGACGTGTTGATGTGGGGAGAAACAAGAAACTCGCAGAAGATGTGAGTCGATCACCTCGACCACCACTAATTGTTGCTAGGTAACAGCAGCTATGGCTTCATATATGTTGGGAGACTATTATTTGCTGAACTTTTATTTCCAATTACTCATCTCAGTGGTTTTACAGAAGAATGTTGAGAATACCATGGACAGCTAAGAAGAGTAATGAAACGTTCTGAAAGAGGCCAAACCAAAAGACAGCTAATTTCCAATATTAGGAAGAAACAATCATCATTTTTTGGCCATGTAATGAGAATGGGAACAGCTGGAATATATTGTAACAACTGGAAAAATCGAGGAACAAAGAGATAGAGGGAAGCAAAGAGAAAAGAAAAGATACTAGACAGCTCAAGAGAATGGCTTGGCAGAAGGTCAACAACATAAATGATAAATAACTGTCGAGAACGAAAGTTGTGGAGAGACATGATCGCCTACGCCAGTAGGCACGGTACTTGATGATGATGATGATGACTCATCAGATCCAACAAGATATTTGAAGGCCATAGAGATGCGGTTTTACAGAAGAATAGTCAGAATACCATGGCAGTTAAAAAATATAGAAAGAAGCCCAGAGAGAGGTCAAAGAGATCTTTCATTGGGAATGAGAAGAGTAAGTAAAATAGTCCTGCACGCCATATTGGAAATGTGTTAATGGCCATATTTTTATAGACCTTCGGCACATGAGTTTTGGGTAATGTGGTCGGTATTACGCCTGTGCCGCTTTACCTTCCCTGAAAAAAAAATCCCATACTTATTTAAGGCTGGGTGAACCTGGAAGCCGTCGATCAGGATCGAAACTAACATTTTGTCCGTAGTTGTCAAGTTTACTAACGACTGAGCCCCCCGATGAGATGAGTAAAGATGATCAACCTGGCACAGAAATAAATGAGCAGTGGGACTGATAAGAAGCACCGGCGTGCCAACACCTCCGGGCATAGAACCTGATAACTCATCAAATGAGACTGGATAAAGATGATGAAACACAAAATGAAGTTCTTACCATGCCGATTTGATCGTCTGTCACGCCCACTCCACTGGGAACGTCCATCGAAGCAGACGCTGAAATACAAGAAACCAAACCGATTACAAGACGAAGGGGGTTGACGAGTGTTATGTTACGGTTTGACAATAGCAACATGTTTATTCATGTCTTCTTTTACAGGCTACAACGTTATGCCAGTAGCACCGCACACCCACAAAGGTATGTTCAATTATTAAGTTACAGCGTCAAGTTACAGCTAATCGATCTAGTATCACTCTGGAGGGCCAGCAATCCGATCTTTCATTCCTTAATTGAATTCCGCACAGAGTTTGAGTGTTATTGGAGATTGCTAACTTTGTAAGGTTTGCCGTGCTCCCAATGTAGAGGAATCTTGAAGACCTTGTATTGTCGATGGAGAATCTTGAAGACCTAATAGTTCCGATGGGAAATCTTGGAGACCTAGTAGTTCCGATGGGAAATCTTGAAGACCTAGTAGTTCCGATGGGGAATCTTGAAGACCTAATAGTTCCGATGGGAAATCTTGGAGACCTAGTAGTTCCGATGGGGAATCTTGGAGACCTAGTAGTTCCGATGGGGGAATCTTGAAGACCAAATAATTCCGATGGGGAATCCTGAAGACCAAATAATTCCGATGGGGAATCTTGAAGACCAAATAATTCCGATGGGAAATCTTGAAGACCTAGTAGTTTCGATTTGGAATCTTGAAGACCTAATAATTCCGATGGGATGGACAAACCTCTTCTTCAGCAGCAGTCGGACAAATAATAAAGCTTTTTTTCACCTGCCATTACAATGGGTTCCAAATTTTACGTCTTTGGGTAATAAGATACAGCCTCGTTTACCTTACATAATAAAACAAGAAAATTATACAAACATGGTAAGTATTGATTCGTCGACCAATGCAATATTTAAATGATTGTCGCTGAATTTCACATTCTTTGGAATTATATTACTTCGTAGAATTCTCCAGTTGTGACAGAAATACGTACATAAAATGATGATCGTTTCCTCAAGATAATATCGAGGCCAGTAAGCTTGTATTGATGCTTATTCGGAGAAGTAAGTGTTTTGCTTAAAGCGAGTGTGTTTCTTTGAGGTTATTGTCATTACAAATGTAAAATTCCAAAATAACAGCTGTCAGTATAGTCGGGGCGCGAATGAAGACCAACAGTAAAGTTCGACCAGCTACAACAAACACCAATTTCTTGAGAGTTGGACAGGCCGCACTCCAGCAAGCAAAAAAAAAAAAACAAACAAACTGGAAGCATTCACTGGAACCTGGACATGGCGAACGACTAGGAGTTGGCTGTTGACTTCCCGGGCCCAGGAAACTACCCAGAGTGCATCAAGATATCTAAGTTGCGTCCTAACATTGCACTGTACACTACAGCCATGACCAACGTCATCCTAATAGAGATCACAGAGCCTTTCGAATCTAGGATAGAGGAACGGCACTATATTTGATCTCGCCACAGAGCTGAGACAACAGAGATCCCACGTCAGGATGGCAGCTGTGAAGGTCGGCGCAAGAGGACTCACGTCAACATACCAATACGACCTAGTAACGAAGCTAAGAATAAAGGGAGGAAATGGAAATAAGAGGAAGAGCAATGAAGTCTGTTGTTGATTCAGTCGAAAGGGCAGTATGCAGGTTGAAGCAAAGCCGAGACATATCAATCCCAGTATAATCCGAGGCTCAGACGATTAGGGTATTTTAATATGGAAGTGAATCAATTCAGAGGAAGAGGTATGTTTACAGCACTCGGAAAAATGACAAATAATCAACAACAGAAAAAAATATGGACCAAGGCAGGATCGAACCCGTACTCAGTGGCACAGCGCCTTGCCACGAAAAGCCAAACGCTTAGGAACTCTGCCACTCAGCTAACTATATTTTAATATGGACATTGGCCGTTCTTGACTGCCTTGTCAAGTCTATCGTGCATCGACTGCCTAATCCTTGAAACTCCAAGACTCGGACGATCGGAAGTTACAATATCGACCGCGCCTGATCCACATCCTACGTTTACAGTACTGGTAATTCGAAGGAGTGGAGTTCTCAGTCCGACATATCATTATCCCATTTTATCAGTTGCTGGCCCGCCCTACCGTGTCGAGTGATAAGAAGCAACCATGAGAGTATATAAGAACGTCAGGCAGAGTAGCAAGTCATTTTTTAGACAAGTAGCAAGTTTTTAGACTGCTGCCGCCACACAGAGGACATCAAGATGCAAGGCTAAAGCTAAGACAGCCGTGTGCGATCGTAAATGGACAGTAAATTCGAACAGAAGTGTTGCGTGGAATAAGTTTAGTTATTATAAGCCGAGAAATGCGCGAGTCTTCACGTTCAAAGCAGTAGAAGGTCGACGCCAGGCAGGCATGACACATGCGGGTCACCTTACTCTAAAGTGTCAAGAAGCTGAAAGGTCGAAACACTTGCGCGACGTGGGTTACTTCTGATGATCAGATTGCCTCCTGCTGCGAAGCTCTCTACAAAGAGTTTCCAGTTATTTACTGATAGCCCAAGAGGAATCACTTATAAGATTATAAACGTAACAATAGCCGCCAATGTTGGTGGCATATTAGAGTAAAGCCAGATGAAGTCTCTCCCAGCGATGAAAGCCAGGAGAGTGGTCGCGCGTGGGCACGTCCAGAAAACAATCGACAATCTGTACTACAGTGTCAAGGACTTAAATAGCTAAAAAAAAAAAATGTAGAGTTTTTTTTATTTAATGAAGCAATGAAAATTGTCCTTTGTAGCGATACCAGTGCTCAACGGCAGACGGGTTAGTTTGCAATATGAAGGCAGCCAAGACGAAAGACCGAACCTCTAAATTTACCTTTTAACTTGTTAATTTGCGACATAGAAAATAGTTGTTAGTCCACAGTTTAACGATATCTCGCGCAACTCATGTCCAAGCAGTCAGGCGACAACAGGCTAATGCCAAGTTTATTTGTTTCAGACCAGCAGCGGCATCAAGGAAAACAGAGATATTGAGAGACAGAGAAGAACGATCGGCGAGGCGATGTCACCACCTAGAATGTAGACAACATCAAGATACAGATAGAATTAGATAGACAGATACCCATATGGACTTTAGTCATACAAGATCCTGAGAGTTGTTCAGCTGAAATAGTTTGATACGGTAGAGATGTTGGTCCGTCTCAGACAATGCTGAACATTAGATGTTCGAATAGGTAGTTAGTTTTCTGGGAATTGTATTTCAGGGATAAAGGTTTGTATTGTGGTTGAAAGAAGAATATTGCCATTGATACAACATGCAACGTTTAATAAACTCATGGAGAGTTGGGCTGTTAGAGCCAGCTTCCTAAGATCGTAAGCTACCCGTGAGTTCTTGCCTAGTCAATGTGTTTCTGTCAAGTATTGTCCAGATCAATTCAATGTGTTTCTGTCAAGTATTGTCCAGACCAGTCTGTCTACATAAACTAACAGGGTCAACTAAGAGTCATTTGGGCGACCTTCTTCCCATCAACTTGCAAACTAATATCATGGTCACAAAGTACACTGCTAAAGACAACGTCACTAGGATAATAATATAAGAGACGCGCTCTATAACATACTCTCCACTACGTTGCGCTGTAACAAATCGAAGTATAGATTTAGCAAGGGAGACCTAATTGTTTTATGCTGAAAATGCGCAAGAGATCATTATTACTCTTCGCTTTCAAGGTACATACAAAAGCTGAACAATTACATGATTGTTGAGAGCTCATGACAATGTCATGATGTGGTTGTAGCTTTGGAATTGGAACAATTACATGATTGTTGAGAGCTCATTACAATGGCATGATGTGGTTGTAGCTTTGGAATGGTGCAGTCTTGAAGGTTGACTCGAACTGAAGCGCGGATGAAGACAATCAGCCTACCCTTGGTAAACTGATTTTACCATTGCTGAGTGTAGAAGAAGCTACCAGACAAACTAAACCGATCGGAATGAATAAGCCACGAATAGTTCATAAACAAAGAAACAAATAACTGAATTCAAGCCTATTTCAAAAATTTGGCAAAGTAATGAGCTTAGCAGGTGGATTGATCTTCTATTCGGGGACTTCATCCCTTCTTTTTAGGCATCTTTGCCTCTTATATGGCGCCGCCTTGCCGACTTTTTGTTACCGTTCTCGTGACTATAACTCACGATCCACCGACAGATTTTTATCCACTCTTCTGCCATTATAGTACGCCTCTGGGCGGTTTAAAAGAAAAATATAACAAGTAGAAAGTAATGGATATTTCATTAGCGGTGAAAGCTCAATGACTGAGTACCCGTACAGCAAGAAAGGTAACGTTCTTCACATTTAGTAATGAGTCTGGCAGGTCACTGTATCTACCGTTGTCAAGGTAACTTCAAGGAGATTTTCTTAGAGACAAATAAAGAGAAAAAGAAAGAGAGAGAGAGAGAGAGAGAGAGAGAGAGAGAGAGAGAAAGAGAGAGAGAGAGAGAGATAAATAAAGAAAGAAGGAAAGAAAGAAAAAGGGCACAGAGAGAAAGAGACAAACAAAAAGAGAAAGAGAGGAGAGAAAAAAAGAGAGAAATAGAGAGAGAAAGAAAGAAAGAAAAAAAAGCGCGCGAGAGAGAGAGAAAGAAAGAAAAAAAGCGAGAGAGAGAGAGAGAAAGAAAGAAATAACAAGCGAGAGATAGAGAGAGAAATAAAGAAATAAAAGCGAGAGAGAGAGAAAGAAAGAAATAACAAGCGAGAGATAGAGAGAGAAAGAAAGAAAAAAAGCGAGAGAGAGAGAGAAAGAAAGAAATAACAAGCGAGAGATAGAGAGAGAAATAAAGAAATAAAAGCGAGAGAGAGAGAGAAAGAAAGAAAGAAACGTGTGTGTATCAACGAAATGTGTTATTTTTGCTAGGCTGCGCACGTAATTGCCGTTGGTGCTACATGTCTGTTGTTTCTTCTGGTGGCACTCGGCGGCCGCTGTTATCAATTTGTCAAACCGCTTGTTGCTCTAATCTTCTCGTTAGCATTGTCTGCAGCTGACAGGTCACGCTTTATACAGCAGGGTTTGACATAAGAGAATCTCTTCAATTACTTGTTATTTGTGTTTATCCAAACTTGTTGACATTTGTTACAACTGCAACTACACTCAATCACACATGCTCTCTCCCAATTTCCCTCCCTTCGTTAATTATTCCCCTATTTATTTGTATCTCTCTCATTGTTTTTTTTTTCTTTATTCGTGTTTCTTTTTATTTCTCTCTTGCTCCAGCCTCTCTTCATATTTTCTCATGTCTCTTTTGTTCTCTTTCTCTTTTTCTCTCACTTCTCTTTCTTTTCTTAACCTCCCACCTCTCTCTCTTTTTCAATCTCTCTCACTCTTTCACTCATTTTCCTTTTCCCTCTCATCTTTATCCCCCTTTCATCACGTTCACGCTCACTCTTCCCTTCTCTCCACCTTTCTTTCTTTTGTCTCTCTCCACCTTTCTTTCTTTTGTCTCTCTCCACCTTTCTTTCTTTTGTCTCTCTCAACCTTTCTTTCTTTTGTCTCTCTCCACCTTTCTTTCTTTTGTCTCTCTCCACCTTTCTTTCTTTTGTCTCTCTCCACCTTTCTTTCTTTTGTCTCTCTCAACCTTTCTTTCTTGTGTCTCTCTCCACCTTTCTTTCTTTTGTCTTTCTCCACCTTTCTTTCTTTTGTCTCTCTCCACCTTTCTTTCTTTTGTCTCTCTCAACCTTTCTTTCTTTCGTCTCTCTCTCAACCTTTCTTTCTTTTGTCTCTCTCCACCTTTCTTTCTTTTGTCTCTCTCCACCTTTCTTTCTTTTGTCTCTCTCCACCTTTCTTTCTTTTGTCTCTCTCAACCTTTCTTTCTTTTGTCTCTCTCCACTTTGCTTTCTTTTGTCTCTCTCAACCTTTCTTTCTTGTGTCTCTCTCCACCTTTCTTTCTTTTGTCTCTCTCCACCTTTCTTTCTTTTGTCTCTCTCCACCTTTCTTTCTTTTGTCTCTCTCAACCTTTCTTTCTTTCGTCTCTCTCTCAACCTTTCTTTCTTTTGTCTCTCTCCACCTTTCTTTCTTCTGTCTCTCTCCACCTTTCTTTCTTTTGTCTCTCTCCACCTTTCTTTCTTTTGTCTCTCTCAACCTTTCTTTCTTTTGTCTCTCGCCACTTTGCTTTCTTTTGTCTCTCTCAACCTTTCTTTCTTTTGTCTCTCTCCACATTTCTTCCTGTTGTCTCTCTCCACCTTTCTTTCTTTTGTCTCTCTCCACCTTTCTTTCTTTTGTCTCTCTCCACCTTTCTTTCTTTTGTCTCTCTCCACCTTTCTTTCTTTTGTCTCTCTCCACCTTTCTTTCTTTTGTCTCTCTCCACCTTTCTTTCTTTTGTCTCTCTCCACCTTTCTTTCTTTTGTCTCTCTCCACCTTTCTTTCTTTTGTCTCTCTCAACCTTTCTTTCTTTCGTCTCTCTCTCAACCTTTCTTTCTTTTGTCTCTCTCCACCTTTCTTTCTTTTGTCTCTCTCCACCTTTCTTTCTTTTGTCTCTCTCAACCTTTCTTTCTTTTGTCTCTCTCCACTTTGCTTTCTTTTGTCTCTCTCAACCTTTCTTTCGTGTGTCTCTCTCCACCTTTCTTTCTTTTGTCTCTCTCCACCTTTCTTTCTTTTGTCTCTCTCCACCTTTCTTTCTTTGTCTCTCTCCACCTTTCTTTCTTTCGTCTCTCTCTCAACCTTTCTTTCTTTTGTCTCTCTCCACCTTTCTTTCTTTTGTCTCTCTCCACCTTTCTTTCTTTTGTCTCTCTCCACCTTTCTTTCTTTTGTCTCTCTCAACCTTTCTTTCTTTTGTCTCTCTCCACTTTGCTTTCTTTTGTCTCTCTCAACCTTTCTTTCTTTTGTCTCTCCCCACATTTCTTTCTGTTGTCTCTCCACCTTTCTTTCTTTTGTCTCTCTCCACCTTTCTTTCTTTTGTCTCTCTCCACCTTTCTTTCTTTTGTCTCTCTCCACCTTTCTTTCTTTTGTCTCTCTCCACCTTTCTTTCTTTTGTCTGTCTCAACCTTTCTTTCTTTCGTCTCTCTCTCAACCTTTCTTTCTTTTGTCTCTCTCCACCTTTCTTTCTTTTGTCTCTCTCCACCTTTCTTTCTTTTGTCTCTCTCCACCTTTCTTTCTTTTGTCTCTCTCAACCTTTCTTTCTTTTGTCTCTCTCCACTTTGCTTTCTTTTGTCTCTCTCAACCTTTCTTTCTTTTGTCTCTCTCCACATTTCTTCCTGTTGTCTCTCTCCACCTTTCTTTCTTTTGTCTCTCTCCACCTTTCTTTCTTTTGTCTCTCTCCACCTTTCTTTCTTTTGTCTCTCTCCACCTTTCTTTCTTTGTCTCTCTCCACCTTTCTTTCTTTTGTCTCTCTCCACCTTTCTTTCTTTTGTCTCTCTCCACCTTTCTTTCTTTTGTCTCTCTCCACCTTTCTTTCTTTTGTCTCTCTCCACCTTTCTTTCTTTTGTCTCTCTCAACCTTTCTTTCTTTCGTCTCTCTCTCAACCTTTCTTTCTTTTGTCTCTCTCCACCTTTCTTTCTTTTGTCTCTCTCCACCTTTCTTTCTTTTGTCTCTCTCAACCTTTCTTTCTTTTGTCTCTCTCCACTTTGCTTTCTTTTGTCTCTCTCAACCTTTCTTTCTTGTGTCTCTCTCCACCTTTCTTTCTTTTGTCTCTCTCCACCTTTCTTTCTTTTGTCTCTTTCCACCTTTCTTTCTTTTGTCTCTCTCAACCTTTCTTTCTTTCGTCTCTCTCTCAACCTTTCTTTCTTTTGTCTCTCTCCACCTTTCTTTCTTTTGTCTCTCTCCACCTTTCTTTCTTTTGTCTCTCTCCACCTTTCTTTCTTTTGTCTCTCTCAACCTTTCTTTCTTTTGTCTCTCTCCACTTTGCTTTCTTTTGTCTCTCTCAACCTTTCTTTCTTTTGTCTCTCTCCACATTTCTTTCTGTTGTCTCTCCACCTTTCTTTCTTTTGTCTCTCTCCACCTTTCTTATCACTACACCCCCCCCCTTTTTCCTACCCCTCTCGTAGGCATTCTCATTTGTAGTTTTATAGATTAGTACAATTTATAGGTTAGTACAATTTATAGGTTTACAATTTATAGGTTAGTACAATTTATAGATTTGTACAATTTATTGATTCGTTAAATTCATATATTAGTACAATTTATTGATTAGTACAATTTATTTATTAGTACAATTTATTTATTAGTACAATTTATTGATTAGTACAATTTATTTATTAGTACAATTTATTGATTAGTACAATTTATTGATTAGTACAATTTATTTATTAGTACAATTTATTGATTAGTGCAATTTATTTATTATTACAATTTATTGATTAGTACAATTTATTTATTAGTACAATTTATTGATTAGTACAATTTAAACGAATTTTCTCATGTTATATTCAGCCCAGCATCTCCCGTCCCCTGCTAATCGTATACCGGCGTCGCTCTCACGACATTGACGATCGTATAAGTCGGGTCAACTTCCCTGATAGGATATAAGGATGATCAAAGACCAGAGAAGTAACACTATCAAGTAGAAACTCGTTCATGCACAAACATGTCTCTCTCCACCTTTCTTTCTTTTGTCTCTCTCCACCTTTCTTTCTTTTGTCTCTCTCCACCTTTCTTTCTTTTGTCTCTCTCAACCTTTCTTTCTTTTGTCTCTCTCCACTTTGCTTTCTTTTGTCTCTCTCAACCTTTCTTTCTTTTGTCTCTCTCCACATTTCTTTCTGTTGTCTCTCCACCTTTCTTTCTTTTGTCTCTCTCCACCTTTCTTATCACTACACCCCCCCCCTTTTTCCTACCCCTCTCGTAGGCATTCTCATTTGTAGTTTTATAGATTAGTACAATTTATAGGTTAGTACAATTTATAGGTTTACAATTTATAGGTTAGTACAATTTATAGATTTGTACAATTTATTGATTCGTTAAATTCATATATTAGTACAATTTATTGATTAGTACAATTTATTTATTAGTACAATTTATTTATTAGTACAATTTATTGATTAGTACAATTTATTTATTAGTACAATTTATTGATTAGTACAATTTATTGATTAGTACAATTTATTTATTAGTACAATTTATTGATTAGTGCAATTTATTTATTATTACAATTTATTGATTAGTACAATTTATTTGTTAGTACAATTTATTGATTAGTACAATTTAAACGAATTTTCTCATGTTATATTCAGCCCAGCATCTCCCGTCCCCTGCTAATCGTATACCGGCGTCGCTCTCACGACATTGACGATCGTATAAGTCGGGTCAACTTCCCTGATAGGATATAAGGATGATCAAAGACCAGAGAAGTAACACTATCAAGTAGAAACTCGTTCATGCACAAACAATATATGCAACCTATGTAGATGTTTTTATTTGATTATTTCTAACAACTGAGTAGGCACATACAAAAAAATCCTCGCCGAGGCGCCCCTTACAGCTTTTGGTACCCACTGGTTTAGATTAGATAGTTGAGTAGATACGCCATCATTGTTTACGTTTTGTGAATTTAATATTGTGTAAAGAGGGGACAAGAAGGTATCCGGGTTTGATTCACACCACAGGCGGTGGAAAATATATTTTTTTTAAAATAATAAATTAAATCCAATCCGTGATATTACCCCCACCCCCACACCCCTGGTCCCAGGGTAGAGAGATCCGATGTCTAGCTCTCTCGTAAAATGGCGACAAACAGAATGTCCCGTGTGCACTCTGCGCACGTTAGAAAACCGTTGGCAGGTGGAAATCGAAAAGATTAGGCCAAAAAAATGGCCACTGCCCGGGCATAAATAGTAGGAAAACTCTCGACAGTCAAAATATGAGAGTACCTCTGAGGTTGGAGAATATCTGCCTGTATGGCGGGGGACACCTGAGGGCTGTCGGGGTGGAAATTAAGAAAAAGTTATTTTCATGCAAAATTCAGTCCCTAAGGACTTCCCTTGAGATATAAAGCTGGCAAACGTAAATAAACAACATATTGGTGTAAAGAAGTATTTCCTTGTCTCAACAGGTAAATTTGTTTTTATAAAAAACTTATGTACAGTGAAAATGCCTAAAGCAAAAAACCATCGGTTTTTCGGTTGACTAAGATGGCGGTTGTTTTAATTTCGGAGTGTAGTTTTTGTGATTAAACTCAATGAAAATAGTGTTTCCAGAGGTTGATATCTTTAAACAAGTTGTGTGAAGTTTTCTATTCATGGAGGAGAATGAGTACTTGTTAAATGTAAACAGCTAAACAATTTACTAGTAAGATCGTAAGATCGCCGAAAACAAAGAGATTATACAAACAAAAGAAACAAAAAGAACAGACAATAAAAATAAAACAATTAAAAGATCAAGATTCAAGGAAAACCCTAGAAGAAAAACTAACAGAGGAATTCAAGAAACTCCCTAACGAAGTAAGCACAGTAGAAGAAGAGTGGAAGCAGTTTAAGGAAACAGTAACCAACATCTTTAAAACAGTATGCGGAACGAAACCAATGACAAAAAAAGGGAAAAAGAGCACCTCGTGGTGGAACGAACCAATCATAGAAGCAATTAAAGAAAAGAAGAACCCGTTTAAAAATTGGAGTGAAAATAAGAACCAAGAAAAATTTGAAAAATATGCCTTAGTTCGAAAAAGAGTTAAAATTTTGATCAAAGAAGCTAAGCAAAAGAATTGGACAGAATTCGGACAAAACATGAGCAGGGACTTCAAGACAGCCACAAGAGATTTCTACAAAGCAGTAAAAGCCGCAAGAGCGAGAAAAGAAAACCATGATCCTACTGAGCTCATAAATGACAAAGACGGACAGCCAATATCAAATATCCAACATATGCATACAGAGATGGAAATAATATTTTGAAGACCTATTAAACATGACAACAGCTGCCAACAAGACAACAAACACCATACAAGAACGCACAAATACTGAACCCAAAATCATGAAAGAGGAAATCAAAGAAGTAATCAAATATGCACCAAGAAATAAAGCACCGGGGATAGATTACATACCAATAGAAATAATAACAGCAGCAGGAGAAATAGGAGTGACATGGCTGCACATAATATTCAATGCAGCATGGCACCGACAAAAAAGCCCCAGAAGACTGGCAACAGGCAATCATCATACCAATATGGAAAAAGAAAGGTAGCAAAAGAGACCGCAATCAATATAGAGGTATATCTCTTCTCAGCCATGTAGGAAAGCTGTACGCCAAGATCGTGGGAAAAAAGGTGAGACCAGCAATGGAACTACAGTTAAGCGATTCTTAAATGGGGTTCCGAAAAAAACAGAGGATGTACTGACACTCTATTCACATTAAAACAGCTTGCAGAAAAAACGACAGAACACAATCAAAATTTATACATAGCTTTCATTGACCAGGAAAAAGCATTCGACAAAGTAAACAGAGAACAGCTGTGGGAGATACTAACAACGTACGGAGTAAGTCAACATCTAAGCAACCTTATTAAAAGTCTCTACATCAACAGCAGCTGCAGGGTCAGAACAGCAGCAGGCTACACAAACCACTTCGAAGTTAGATCAGGTGTAAGACAGGGGTGCTTACTATCCCCCCTACTGTTTATTACATACATGGACCATATATGCAAGTTAGCCAACCCATCAGAGACAGAGGAGATCAACGAGCTTTTATTTGCAGACGAGCAGGCACTAATACATGAAACAATAGAAGACCTACAAGAACACTTAAATAGACTCAACAGGACAGACACAAAATGCAACATGAAAATCAACATCAACAAAACAGAAGTCATGAATGTCGCCAAAAATAAACAGAACATCAACATAACTATAGAAGGCAGGCAACTAAAACAAGTAGAGGAATTCAAATACCTAGGAAGTCTAATGACAAACGATAATTCACAAACATCAGAAATAGACTCAAGATGCATCAAAGCTTTGTCAAATCATTGGACAGTTATCACCGCTATTGTCCAACAAGAAAATAACTCTAGAGGCAAAACGGGCACTATACAATACAATCTTCATCCCAACGTTGTGCTACCAATGCCAGTCCTGGACCCTAGATGTAAGAACAATAAGAAAAATAACCTCTACTGAGATGCAATGTGTCAGACGCATGACAGGAAACAGTCTAAGAGATAAGATCAGAAATGAAGAACTGAGAAAAAAGCTATGAATAACCCCCGCCATAGAATATATAAAGAAACAACAGATAAAATGGTTTGGCCACGTGACACGGCAGAAAGATAAAAACACAACACAACGAACCTTCAATAAACGTTGCGAGAATACCAGACCCAAGGGTCGACCACGAAAAAGATGGATCGACGGAATACTAGAAGCAATAGGTAACATAACAGCAGCAGAGGCGAACAGAAGAGCTAAAGAACGCAAATTATATCTCCCCTCGACGCTGAAAGGCAAATGAGGAAGGAAAGAGAAAGAAGAAAGAACCACCCTGGTTTAAATTAAATGCGAGACGTATGCACCAGCAAGGAGCTGTGAATGTGGTTCTCAGAGGAGGGAAAGATGTCAGGCAGCCGTTTATGTCTCTCTATGTCAGGCAGCCGTTTATGTCTATGTCAGGCAGCCGTTTATGTCTATCTCTGTCAGGCAGCCGTTTATGTCTGACTATGGCAGGCAGCCGTTTAAATCTCTCTATGCAAGGCAGCCGTTTGTCTATCTATGTCCGGCAGCCGTTTATGTCTATCTATGTCAGGCAGCCGTTTATGTCTGTCTATGCCAGGCAGCCGTTTATGTCTATCTATGTCAGGCAGCCGTTTATGTCTGTCTATGCCAGGCAGCCGTTTATGTCTATCTATGTCAGGCAGCCGTTTATGTCTATCTATGTCAGGCAGCCGTTTTTGTCTATCTATGTCAGGCAGCCGTTAATGTCTATCTCATTTCAGAGCTGCTCAGCGCAACAGCTATGCAGATACCGCTCATAAGTAGTTGATTGCTCTTGTAACAGGGGAGACAAGGACGGAGAGTCCAGTACAAAATGTTTGATTTTATCGCTATGCTTAGGTCGGCAATTCTCTTTCCACTTGTCAAGTAATAATGATTGGTCACAATTTCCAAAATAAATAAAGTTATCGTCATTATGGGGGGCAAAAAGGTGGTCTAGAGGTCTCTTGGGCATCTTCTAATGTCAACTAGAGAGCCCTTAGGCATCTGCTGTTCTAATGGCAACTAGAGAGCTCTTAGGCATCTGCTGTTCTAATGGCAACAAGAGAGCTCTTAGGCATCTGCTGTTCTAATGGCAACTAGAGAGCTCTTAGGCATCTGCTGTTCTAATGGCAACTAGAGAGCTCTTAGGCATCTGCTGTTCTAATGGCAACTAGAGAGCTCTTAGGCATCTGCTGTTCTAATGTCAACTAGAGAGCTCTTAGGCATCTGTTGTTCTAATGGCAACTAGAGATCTGTTGGGCATCTGCTGTTCTAATGGCAACTGGAGATCTCTTGGGCATCTGCTGTTCTATTGACAACTGGCAGTCTCTTGGGCATCTGCTGTTCTATGGCAACTAGAGGTCTCTTAGGCACCTGCTGTTCTAGTGGCAACTGGAGATCTCTTGGGCATCTGCTGTTCTATTGGCAAAGTCCCGACTGAATGTGTCTCCGGATACACTCGGACAAGCCACTTATCGGCATTGATAAGACATCAAAGATAAGAGAATACCCGGAAATGTGATGGATGTTTTGCAATGGCATGTTTCAATAGTAAAGATGTAGAAGAAGCTAACAACATGCCATCGTTTATGTTAGGTACACGGACAAGTCTATCTTCTGATTGAAAGTTTATTACCTCCAGCAGAAAAAAAAAACCGAGTTTCTTTAAATTACTTTCATTTCCAAAGAAAACCACATAACAATGGCGTCTTCCCTTCAAAGAGGAGTTTTACAATTACAATAAACTATCAACGATAGTAGAAGTTATATCCGTTATTTCAAAAGTGACAAGATACCTATTGGTAGTCAACGCGACCGTTATAATGCTAGATCGCTGCAATGATAATGAATATGATGATAACGATGATTGATGTACATTGCAGTCGCTGGGATATTGTGCTGCGAAAACGTGAAAAGATCACGCAGAAAGAGGGTAATAAAGCTGGCGATGTTGTTTTCTCTGAGTTTTTTTTTTTTTAATTTGTTGAAAGTTCAAGGAGGACACACTGTTGAAGATGACATGAAACCGTTTGAAGAACGGACGCCTTCTTGTGTGTGCGTGCATAGGAACGTACCGTTTTATAAAAGTACTTGATAATTTCTCTGTAAATGCCATTTACAGTTAGAAACTATCACATCTTGCCCCGTCTTAATGCTACCTGTGCAGTTCTATGGTTTCCTTTTCTGCATTCGCCAACCGTTATCCTTCGTCATAGGCTCGGAAAAATGAACTAAAAAGATTCATTAACGTTTAGGCTTCCAGTAAGCTACGTCATCGGCGTCTCTGTCATCATTATTTTGTTATGTTTTCGTACAACTAATGTCTTACTATAGAGTATACACTGCTTCGGTGTTGCATAGTCTATCTTAGTGTCGTTCTTTCACCCCCCCCCCCCCCAAAAAAAAATGTGCAATGAATGCTTTCCTCTAATCTTTGCGTGCCTTCTCTATTAGCCCATATCATGATGTACAATCTACGTAGCCAGTCTTTTATAGAGCCCCAGGGACGCTCAGCTGGTAGATCAGTGAAACATCTTGTTTTACTCATCAACAGTGTCACTCAATTTGAAAACATATTTTGTAGGTTGTTTGCTTCAAGGTTCTCTGTTGCTGGTTATATTTTAGTAGTTTTTTTTTTTCAAATATTATTCAGTTAGTGTTGTTTAGTGCTATTCTTGTATGTTATATACTCGTATGTTTCTGTTAGTGTTGTTCTTGAATGTTATATACTCGTATGTTTCTGTTAGTGTTGTTCTTGTATGTTATATACTCGTATGTTTCTGTTAGTGCTGTTCTTGTATGTTATATACTCGTATGTTTCTGTTAGTGCTGTTCTTGTATGTTATATACTCGTATGTTTCTGTTAGTGTTGTTCTTGAATGTTATATACTCGTATGTTTCTGTTAGTGTTGTTCTTGAATGTTATATACTCGTATGTTTCTGTTAGTGTTGTTCTTGTATGTTATATACTCGTATGTTTCTGCTAGTGATGTTCTTGTATGTTATATACTCGTATGTTTCTGTTAGTGCTGTTCTTGTATGTTATATACTCGTATGTTTCTGCTAGTGATGTTCTTGTATGTTATATACTCGTATGTTTCTGCTAGTGTTGTTCTTGTATGTTATATACTCGTATGTTTTTGTTGGTGTTGTTCATGTATGTTATATACTCGTATGTTTCTGTTAGTGCTATTCTTGTATGTTATATACTCGTATGTTTCTGTTAGTGTTGTTCATGTATGTTATATACTCGTATGTTTCTGTTAGTGTTGTTCTTGAATGTTATATACTCGTATGTTTCTGTTAGTGTTGTTCTTGAATGTTATATACTCGTATGTTTCTGTTAGTGGTGTTCTTGTATGTTACATACTCGTATGTTTCTGTTAGTGCTGTTCTTGTATGTTATATACTCGTATGTTTCTGTTAGTGTTGTTCTTGAATGTTATATACTCGTATGTTTCTGTTAGTGTTGTTCTTGAATGTTATATACTCGTATGTTTCTGTTAGTGTTGTTCTTGTATGTTATATACTCGTATGTTTCTGTTAGTGTTGTTCTTGTATGTTATATACTCGTATGTTTCTGTTAGTGCTGTTCTTGTATGTTATATACTCGTATGTTTCTGCTAGTGATGTTCTTGTATGTTATATACTCGTATGTTTCTGCTAGTGTTGTTCTTGTATGTTATATACTCGTATGTTTCTGTTGGTGTTGTTCTTGTATGTTATATACTCGTATGTTTCTGCTAGTGATGTTCTTGTATGTTATATACTCGTATGTTTCTGTTAGTGTAGTTCTGGTTTGCTTCATTTGATTGGATTAGTGCGCTAAGAAATTGGTTTGAGTTTTGTTTTCACCTTTCAAATTTAAGTTTCTCTTTCTCTGTCTCTCTCTCACTGAATCTCACTGTCTTATTCTGTCTCTCTCTCTCTCCCTCGCTGTCTGTCTCACTCTCTCCCCCCTCTCTCTCTCTCTCTCTCTGTCTCTGTCTCACTCTGTATCACTGTCTCACTATCTGCCTCTCTCCTCTCTCTATTTCTCTCTGCCTCTCTCACCTCTCTGTCTCTACCTGCCCCAATACTATCTCTCTGTCTCTCTCTGCGTCAGTCTCCGTCCCCGCTCTCTCAGTCTCACACTGTCCCCCCTTCTCTGTCTCTCCCTGTCTCTCTCTCACACATCTCCTTGAGCTTTTCATTAAAATTTCTGATGACTGTCATCTCTCTCTAGTACCTTTCCATTTCCCAAGATTTTATTTCGGCGTCCTTGATGACTCTTTTTTGCAATTATCTCGGCGTCCTTGATGACTCTTGTTTTGCAATTATTTCGGCATCCTTGGTGACTCTTGTTTTGCAATTATTTCGGCGTCCTTGATGACTCTTGTTTTGCAATTATTTCGGCGTCCTTGATGACTCTTGTTTTGCGATTATTTCGGCGTCCTTAGTGACTCTTGTTTTGCAATTATTTCGGCGTCCTTAATGACTCTTGTTTTGCGATTATTTCGGCGTCCTTGATGACTCTTGTTTTGCAATATTTCGGCGTCCTTGGTGACTCTTGTTTTGCAATTATTTCGGCGTCCTTGATGACTCTTGTTTTGCAATTATTTCGGCGTCCTTGATGACTCTTGTTTTGCAATTATCTCGGCGTCCTTGATGACTCTTGTTTTGCAATTATTTCGGCATCCTTGATGACTCTTGTTTTGCAATTATTTCGGCGTCCTTGATGACTCTTGTTTTGCAATAACTAGCTAATTTCTTCTTCTACCTTTAAACTTGCATGTGAAGCATAGGTCTTCAACAAACACTTTCCAAGCCGTTCTGTTTCTTGCCAATCTTTTAAGATCATTCCATTTCTTCCCCATCATCTTCATCTCTGCTTTTATCTGTCTTCTCAAAGAATATTTTTGTCTTCCTCTTTGTCTTTTTCTAGGGGCTTACAAAAATGACCTGTTGTGAAATACTCTCAGGTGGCTTCCGCAGTGTGTGTCCTATCCAGCGCGATCGCTTTCGCAGTATCTCTTTATCCACAGGTATTTGACTGTTACTTTACCATAATTCTATGTTAGTGATTTTGTCCTGCAATTTCCATCCTTTTATGTTTCCATCGTTAAAACATTCCCGTGCGCTGCAGGGCCCGAAATAAAGAATTGTAGAGCTGTTCCCTCCCAGGCATGTTCGTTAGAGGCGACTAACGAGGGTTGGCATGGGACCGTCTACCCTGTACTGTAAAAAAATAGGCCGCAAAATCTTCACAAACTAGCTATTATGTTAACAACATAATCACATTCTTGCCTATGTTAGCCTGACGTCATATATATGTTCTTTTCGCTCTATCACTATGAATTTAATTGTTTCGTTCTATCATTAGGTTATTTCTTCTTCTTCTTTCCTTCCTCATCTGTCTTTCAGCGTCGAGGGGAGATATAATTTGCGGTCTTTTGCTCTTCTGTTCGCCTCTGCTGCTGTTATGTTTCCTAGTGCTTCTAATATTCCATCGACCCATCTTTTTCGTGGTCGACCCTTGGGTCTGGTGTTCTCACAACGTTTGTTGAAGGCTCGTTGTGTTGTGTTTTGTTCTTTATGCCTTGTCACGTGGCCAAACCATTTTATCTGTTGTTTCCTTATATATTCTATGGCGAGGGCTATTCCTAGCTTTTTATTCAGTTCATCATTTCTGATCTTATCTCTCAGACTGCTTCCTGTCATTCGTCTAACACATTTAATCTCTGAAGGGATTATTTTTAGGTTATTTGGATCTACTAATTAGCAAGTGCCCATGAGAAGTAAGCCATTATTTATGTGTCAATTAATGGAAATTTGACCCAACGAAAGACAGACGTGAATATATAGTTGCTTGTTCACATTATATTTTATGACGTTTAAAAGTTGATCAGTTTACAAGTACAACTAGTTTACATGTTACTGAATTGACAACCGAATCAGCTTACAAATAAAATCAATTTACATGTTCACAAGTTTCCAATATAATCAATTTAATTCATCTTTCTTTCCTTTGCCTTTCAGCGTCGAAAGGAGATATAATTTGCGGTCTTGCGGTCAATATGCTCTACTGTTTGTCTCTGCTACTGTTGTGTTTCGTCAATCTATCTTTTTTGGTGGTCAGCCCTTGGATCTGGTGTTCTCAAACAACAATGTTTATTGAAGGTTCGTTGTGTTGTGTTTTGATATTTCTGCCTTATCACGTGGACAAACTATTTTATCTGTTGTTTCTTTATATATTATATGGCGGGGATTTTTCCAAGCCTTTTTTTCTCAGTTCTTCATTTCTGATCTGGTCTCTCAGGCTGTTTTCTGCCTTTCGTCTAACACATTTCATCTTGGTAGTGGTTATTTTTCTTATTGTTCTTGCATCTAGGATCCAGGTCTGGCATTGGCAGCACAACGTTGGTACGAAGATAGTATTGTAGAGTGCCCGTTTTGCCTCCAGGGTTATTTCCTTGTTGGATAATAGTGGAGATAGCTGTCCAATGATTTGACAAGCTTTGTTGCATCTTGATTCTATCTCTGCTGTTTGAGAATTATCGTTTGTCACTAAACTTCCTAGGTATTTGAATTCCTCAACTTGTTTTAGTTTCCTGCCTTCTATAGTTATGTTGATGTTTAGTTTCTCTTTTGCGAGATTCACGACTTCTGTTTTGTTAATGTTAATTTTCATGTTGTATTTTGTGCCTGTACTGTTGAGTCTAAGTGTTCTTGTATGTTTCCTATTTTCCTATGTATTAGTGCCTGATCGTCTGTGAATAGAAGCTCGTTGATCTCCTTTGTCGCCGAAGGGTTGGCTAATTTGCATATATAGCCCATGTATGTAATAAACAATTGGGGGGGGGTGGAATAGTACGCACCTTTGTCTCAGATTACAAACAATTTATTTATTTTTTTTATTAAATACATTTGTGACTTAATCAGTCTACCTGTTAACCAAAATAATTAGTTTAGTTTAATAATTTAATCAGTTTACAAGCTAATAAGTTTACTAATTTAATCAGTTTACAAGCTAATAGGTTTACTAATTTAATCAGTTTACAAGCTAATAAGTTTACTAATTTAATCAGTTTACAAGCTAATAAGTTTAATAATTTAATCAGTTTACAAGCTAATAAGTTTAATAATTTAATCAGTTTACAAGCTAATAAGTTTAATAATTTAACAAGTTTACAAGCTAATAAGTTTAATAATTTAACAAGTTTACAAGCTAATAAGTTTAATAATTTAATCAGTTTACAAGCTAATAAGTTTACTAATTTAATCAGTTTACAAGCTAATAAGTTTACTAATTTAATCAGTTTACAAGCTAATAAGTTTAATAATTTAATCAGTTTACAAGCTAATAAGTTTAATAATTTAACAAGTTTACAAGCTAATAAGTTTAATAATTTAACAAGTTTACAAGCTAATAAGTTTAATAATTTAATCAGTTTACAAGCTAATAAGTTTAATAATTTAATCAGTTTACAAGCTAATAAGTTTACTAATTTAATCAGATTGCAAGCTATTAGGTTTACTAATTTAATCACTTTACAAGCTAATAAGTTTACTAATTTAATCAGTTTGCAAGCTAATAAGTTTACTAATTTAATCAGTTTGCAAGCTAATAAGTTTACTAATTTAATCAGTTTGCAAGCTAATAGGTTTACTAATTTAATCAGTTTACAAGCTAATAAGTTTACTAATTTAACAAGTTTACAAGCTAATAAGTTTACTAATTTAAAAGTTTACAAGCTAATACGTTTACTAATTTAACACGTTTACAAGCTAAAACGTTTACTAATTTAAATGTTTACAAGCTAATAAGTTTACTAATTTAACAAGTTTACAAGCTAATAAGTTTCCTAATTTAAAAGTTTACAAGCTAATAAGTTTACAATCTAATAAGTTTACTAATTTAACAAGTTTACAATCTAATAAGTTTACTAATTTAAAAGTTTACAAGCTAATAAGTTTACTAATTTAACAAGTTTACAAGCTAATAAGTTTAATAATTTAACAAGTTTACAAGCCAATAAGTTTACTAATTTAACAAGTATACAAGCTAATAAGTTTAATAATTTAATCAGTTTACAGGCTATCAAGTTTATAATTTAAACAGCTTACAAGTTAATCAATTCATAATATAACCGGTTTACAATTGAATCGGTTTACAGGATAACCACTTTACGGTGTAATCAGTTTACAATTTCACCAGTTTACAATTTAATAAGATTACAAGTTTATCATGTTACAGTTTAACATATTTGCAAGGCAATCAGTTTATACGTTATTTTTAGTTTTATGAGTAGTTTAGTTTAGTTTAGTTTAGTTTAGTTTAGTTTAGTTTAGTTTTGTCGACGTACCATCCTCATTGCATATATAACATGTCCATAAGTGCTCATGAGATCTCCTGCCCAGTATGTCCCTCAGTGTGTGATGGCTGCTGTCTCCAGTTCTGTGCTGATTTGTTATTCGTCTGTTTCCCCCACGAAACGCTCCTTTCTGGGATCTCCCTGTTTGATCGTGCAGTCTGAACATGGTTGTAGATTCATGATCATTGGCTGAATCATCAGCGCGACCTGCCTCTTTGAGGGCATTTAGAATGTCACCCCGTCCATTGCATGTCCGCCATCCGCTGTGGGTTAATATTAGTTAACCGTCCTCATGTGAGCAGACAAAGAGTAGGACATGTCCTT
Source organism: Megaustenia siamemsis (assembly GCA_032433765.1). NCBI lineage: Eukaryota > Metazoa > Mollusca > Gastropoda > Stylommatophora > Ariophantidae > Megaustenia > Megaustenia siamemsis. The sequence goes on from JAVIAB010000124.1 coordinate 69,839,511, forward strand.
CAGAACTGTCAGCTCCACGGGAGTCGCTGAGTGATAATGTTGTCTGCTAGACTAGCAAGACAAATTATATTGTAATGTGTAATATTCTACGACATTAGCCCCGCGCTTGCGACTAACGAAGACAATGAAAATGAAGAAGTTAATCCAGCAGTAAATTAATAATTGATCAGTTTATTATACAAAGCGAGCTTTCGAAAACTTCATATGATATGAATCTGTATAAAGAAACAGTTTTAAGCGAGTGATTTGGTAGGAAAGTCACAAACAGAATTGATAGATAGTTGTAGAGATAGTGAGTTGTGAAGAGAAAGGTTCATATATGCCAGCAGACATGGTACTTGAGATGATTATTTGTTACGTCCACTTAAATATAAACTGGACTACTATCTTCACGCATATATGAAACATCAATTGGCCTTCTGATTTTTGTAAACAACAATACCTAAGATATGAGCATCAACTCATTATTCCAATACCTAGAGATTAGAAAATAGGAAGACAAAGATAGCAGAAACAGAATATTGCACAATAGGCCCTTTTTGGAATCCCCAGGGAAAAAGACAAAGAGGAAGACCACTGTATTCTTGGAGAGGACAGATGGAAGCAGAGATGAAGATGATGGGGAAGACATGGAATGATCTTAAAAGAAAGGCAATAAACAGAACGGCTTGGAAAGTGTTTGATGAAGACCTATGCTCCACAGGGAGCTGAAAGGTGTAGACTAGTCAAGGAAAAAAAGAAAGTATATTAATTGGCTAAGGATTTCGCAAATTTCCAGTTTTCAGATTTTATTCTCAGAGTCTAGACAGAAAAAAAATTATTTGTAGAAACAAAAACGTACTTGTCATATTCAGCAACATTTATGTCTATAAATATTCCTCCACAATTTTATTAGTGATGACTGTTAATTTCCATGTTCAACATTGATTTACATAACAGTATTGCTTTTTCTTTTGTTGTGTACTTCTTCCTCTTGCATGTCTGAATAAACTTATCTTTAATGGGGCCGTGTCTTTAAAATACGTAGCCTCGTATTACTCCTGAGCCTAGTTGGGAAAAAACCACCCGACTGGACTACCGACGTTCGGACAACCCGTGTTCGATTCCCCCTGGGAGCAGTGTGAGTTGTACTTGTGGTTGGAAAAAAACAATAACCCCATGGTCGACCCAGCCGTTGGCAGAAGTGGGTACCAGGGTATTACCCTTGGAAGGTGAGGAATGCCGCCTCGCATTGTGAGTTTCGATGTTTGAAGCGACACTATCCAGAAATTTTTGGAGATTTCTGGATAGGTGGCCGAGCACATGTGGGTGGAAACTCGCGTGCTAAGACGCCGGTTCAAGTCTCGTACTTTACCTTTACTCCTGATTCTCATCTAGGAAAGATACTAAGCCAGCCATGCCCACACCCCAGCGGCAATAACTCATCTTTGAACGTGTAAGATACTAAACTGTCTGGACCGCACAGCTGAGCGAGGTAGCATATGGTGAAATAATGCCCTGCGACCTTCACTCCTCCCCCAACCATTTTTAATGCTATAAGCAAAATTTGGATTTAGGAAAAATATTGCGACAAAAGAAGCCATATTCAGCATGAGAACATTAATTGAATAGTACACAGAAGTAAACAAAACAATATATGCTTGCTTCATAGACTACACCAAAGCTTTTGATAGAATACACAATAATCAATTTATAGACTGCCTAAAAGATATAAAACTAGATGACACGGACATGCGACTACTATGTAATTTATACTGGGAGCAAATAGTAATAATAACATAACAAAGAGAACTCTACACCCATTGATATAAAAAGAGGAATTACACAGGGATGCATCCTATCACCAAGCTGGTTCAATCTATACGCTGAGCTAATCTTTAAAAACATCACAGAGATGCCAGTCCTAAACGTTAATAGAAAGATAATCAATAACCTAATATATGCTGATGGTACTGCATTACTAGTAGAAAATCCTAAAATCTACAACAATTACTTAACGAAAAAAACATGACAAGCAAAAAAATATGGATTAGATACGAATGTCAAAAAGACTAAAACTAGGATCATAAACAAAGAAAACACTCAAAACCTACAAGTGGATATCAAAATTGAAGGAATAGACCTGGAGACAGTTCAGAACTACAACTACATTGGACATACTATAGCCAGTGATGGAAAATGTAAAAGTGAAATAAACAAAAGGATAGGAATGGCAAAAAGTAATTTTAACGCCATTAAAAATATACTAACAACAAAACAAATAACACCAGGGCTAAAACTAAGAAAAGCAAATGTTATATTTTCTCAGATTTCCTGAATGGTGCAAAAACATTGACATTAGACAAGAAAACAGAACAGAAAATTGAAGCCTTTAAAATGTGGATATATAGAAGAATAGGGAGAATTGGATTGAAAGAAAATAAAATAAACGATGAAGTCTTACAACAACTAAAAATGAAAAGAGAACTACTAAATACAATTCAAACAAGACAAATGCGATTTTTATGACATGTTAAAAGACACAGTAGCCTACTAAAGGTAATCTTGGAAGGGAAAATACAAGTTAAAAGAGGTAGAGGCAGACTAAAGCTAACATGAACGAGTAACATCTAAAGATGGATAGGTCAGCTTATGACAACCTGCACCATCAAAGCAAGAGACAGAGAGAAAATGACGCTCCATGGTAGCCAACCTTCGATGCGGAGACGGCACTCAATGATGATGAAGCAAAGGCCAAGTCGGTCTTCGCTCCCCACAGGAGGTGGCGACCGAAGTACATACAGCGAAGTATTACAGCGCCCGATTAATGTCACTGGAGTATAGGTTAGAGAGTTCCCATCTGATAAACTCGATCGGTCTTGTGCGTGTGTTTGTGTGCATGCGAGTGTGTGTGTGTGTGCATGCAAGCCTGTGTGTGGTTGTGTGCACGCATGTGTGCGTTTGTGTGTACGTGTGTTTGTGTGCACGCACGTGCGTGTATGAGATCGATATGAGACAATTGACGTGAATCATCCTACCGAAAACAGCATTCTTTCTTGATGGATTTATTATAACTTATCCGATGGAATTTGAGTAATCTATGCAACAATGTTCCCCCTCCTTGCCCGACCCAGGCACATACATTAGACACCTTATACTTCACAGCCTGGGATAATCTCACCTGGGCGACGTGTAACAGAAAGCGATGGTAACAGATGTGAACGACAAAAACACTGTGGGCAATCAATGACGTGTACACACAGTGTGTGATAATGTGGCGTTTTCAGTTGAAGATAATTTACAAGAAGTAGGAGCTCTATGATACGACAGCAACGTCTAGTCAACAAAGTGCTATACCACTCGTATTGAGTAATCATTTGAAGCCGGTTAAGATCAAAACCATAATTATATCATCATCATCATCATCATGTACCATACCGGTAGACGTAGGCGATCATGCCCTTCCAAAATTTGTATATCTACAGTGCATCGTATCAGTTCTGTTGTTGACTGTTTTCCATGCCATGACACCAAGCTATCCAGTATTTATTCTCTGTGTCGTCCGCGATCTCTCTTTCCTTTTATTTTGCCAGTTGTAATCAAGTATTCTAACTTTCCTCTTCTCATGATGTGCCCGAAAAAAAGTTGATTGTTTCTTTCTGATGTTTTTTAGGAGCTCCCTCTTTGTGTTGGCATCTTTGAGAATTTCCTCATTGGTGTTATTAGCTGTCCAGGGAGCTTTCAACATTCTTCTGAGATATCCCATCTCTGTGGCCTCTAATCGTCTTTTCATTTCTTTGTTTACTGTCCATGATTTCCTTCCATAGCTCAGAATTGGTTCGCTTCCATAATTATATAATAAACTTTAACAAAGTAAACTAAAAAAATCTACATTTGTATTTCCTTTTTTTTCTTCTCTAGCAATGCACAAACCAATAAAGCACAGTCACCAGTACGCCATAATTACGCCATGTAGGGCAACAACAAAGTCCCTCCAATTTGCGAGGTCAGTAGACTGTATCCCTCACTGGGGTGTCTTATTCAAGGTCTGTTTCTCTATCGCCTCCCCGACGTCCACTTAACCAAGCTCTTGTGAATATTTCTTGTTCTCCGTCGATCAACCGATCCAGTTTTATTTTGTTCTTTAATCAATGGCCGCACTTTCTCTTGGTTGCACATCTCGATTCTGTGTTGACAAATTGTCCATTTTGTTAGAGAAAATGTATCTCGGCCTGGCTTACTAAACCAGCCTGCATTATCCTTCCGTAAAACACTGCAATACTTTTCCGTAAAACACTGTAATACCTTTCCGTAAAACACTGCAACAACTTTCCGTAAAACACTGCAATACCTTTCAGTAAAACACTGCAACAACTTTCTGTAAAACACTGATATACCTTTCCGTAAAACACTGCTATACCTTTCCGTAAAACACTGCTATCCCATTTCCGTAAAACACTGCTATACCTTTCCGTAAAACACTGCTATACCTTTCCGTAAAACACTGCTATACCCTTCCGTAAAACACTGCTATACCTTTCCATAAAACACTGCTATACCTTTCCGTAAAACACTGCAATACCTTTCCGTAAAACACTGCTATCCCATTTCCGTAAAACACTGCTATACCTTTCCGTAAAACACTGCTATACCTTTCCGTAAAACACTGCTACACCTTTCCGTAAAACACTACAATTCCATTGCGCAAAACAGGCACGTCAAAAGATTATATTCGATGGTTGTTCAACATCAATATTTGCGATCGTTATATATATATAAAATACTCTGGTTCGATATGCTCTTGAAACAACGATAATAAGATATCACAACGTCGTGTCACATTGTACATCCGTCTTTACCTCTCCCCCCTTTCTCTCTCTCTCCATGCTTCTTTAAAATTACACATTATTTCTTTTTTCCAACCACCTTTCTCTCCTCAACCTACACCTCTTTCACGTGTTTCCATTTTCTCTTTCTTTTCCCTTCTCACCCTATTTTCCTCCTCAGCGTACTCTTTTCTCTCTCTCTCCCTCTCTTTCTCTCTATCTCTCTCAATCTCAAATACTTCGCAAAATTATACAACACATTAAAAACAATTATTTTATAAGTATCATCATCGAGTGCCGTCTCTGCATCGATGGTTGGCTATCATGAAGCGCCATTCTGCTGTCTCTTGCTTTGATGGTGCAGTTTGTCAAAGGCTGACTTGTCCATCTTTTAAAATACTGCTATACCTTTCCGTAAAACACTGCAACAACTTTCCGTAAAACACTGCTATACGTTTCCGTAAAACACTGCTATACCTTTCCGTAAAACACTGCTATACCTTTCCGTAAAACACTGCAACAACTTTCAATAAAATACTGCTATACCTTTCCGTAAAACACTGCAATATGTTTCCGTAAAACACTGTTATACCTTTCCGTAAAACACTGCTATTCCATTTCCTTAAAAAACACTGCTATACCTTTCCGTAAAACACTGCTATACCTTTCAGTAAAACACTGCTATACCTTTCCGTAAAACACTGCTATACCTTTCCGTAAAACACTGCTATACCTTTCCGTAAAACACTGCAATATGTTTCCGTAAAACACTGTTATACCTTTCCGTAAAACACTGCTATTCCATTTCCGTAAAACACTGCTATACCTTTCCGTAAAACACTGCTATCCCATTTCCGTAAAACACTGCTATACCTTTCCGTAAAACACTGCTATACCTTTCCGTAAAACACTGCTATACCTTTCCGTAAAACACTGCTATACCTTTCCGTAAAACACTGCTATACCTTTCCGTAAAGCACTGCTATACCTTTCCGTAAAACACTACAATTCCATTGCGCAAAACAGGCACGTCAAAAGATTATATTCGATGGCTGTTCAACATCAATATTTGCGATCGTTATATATATAAAATACTCTGGTTCGATATGCTCTTGAAACAACGACAATAAGATATCACAACGTCGTGTCACATTGTACATCCGTCTTTACTTCTCCCCCCTTTCTCTCTCTCCATGCTTCTTTAAAATTATCACATTATTTCTTTTTTCCAACCACCTTTCTCTCCTCAACCTACACCTCTTTCACGTGTTTCCATTTTCTCTTTCTTTTCCCTTCTCACCCTATTTTCCTCCTCAGCGTACTCTTTTCTCTCTCTCCCTCTCTTTCTCTCTTTCTCTCTCAATCTCAAATACTTCGCAAAATTATACAACACATTAAAAACAATTATTTTATAAGTATCATCATCATCATCATCGAGTGCCGTCTCTGCATCGATGGTTGGCTATCATGAAGCGCCATTCTGCTGTCTCTTGCTTTGATGGTGCAGTTTGTCAAAGGCTGACTTGTCCATCTTTTGATGTTACTAGTACATGTTAGCCTTGGTCTGCCTCTGCCTCTTTTACCTTGTATTTTCCCTTCCAATATTACTTTTAGCAGGCTGCTGTGTCTTTTAACATGCCCTAAAAATCTCATTTTTGTCTTGTTCTAAATGTGTTTAGTAGTTCTCTTTTCATTTTTAGTTGTTTTAAAACTTAATCATTTGTTTTCTTTTCTTTTCATCCAATTCTTCCTATTCTTCTATAAATCCACTTTTTAAAGGCTACAATTTTCTGTTCTGTGTTCTTTTCTAATGTCCATGTTTCTGCACCATATAGGAATATTGAGAACATGTTACGATTTTGCTATTCTTAGTTTTAGCCCTGGCGTTATTTGTTTTGATGTTAATATACTTTTTGCCATTCCTATTATTTTGTTTATTTCACTTGTACATTTTCCATCACTGGTTATAGTTTTCCAAGGTAGTTGTAGTTCTGAACTGTCTCCAGGTCTATTCCTTCAATTTTTATATTTATTTGTAGGTCTTGAGGATTTGTTTTCCTTATGATCATAGTTTTAGTCATTTTGATATTCATATCTAATCCATATTTTTTTTGGTCATGTTTATTTCATTAAGTAATTGTTGTAGATCTTTAGATTTCCTGCTAGTAGTACAGTAGCATCAGCATACACTATATCTAGGGACAGCTTAATCAAAAAGAGAACATAACAAGAAGTCATTCAGATAAATATGCAAATAACAAAATTGTCTGGTAAATAACTGTAAATACGTTAGTACTAACAGCAGACAGAATGGTACACATTTTCTTAATTCATCATCATCAAGTACCATGCCTGCTGGTGTAAGTGATCATGTCTCTCCACAACTTTCGATCTCGACAGTTATTTATCATTTCTGTTGTTGGCCTTTTGTCAAGTCATTCTCTTCAGCTGTCTGGTATCTTTACTCTTTGTTTCCCTCTATCTCTTCGTCCCTCAATTTTCCAGTTGTCACAATCTATTCCAGCTGTTCCCTTCTCGTTACATGGCAAAAAATTATGATTGTTTCTTCCTAATATTGAATATTATAGCTCGTTTCAAATCACGTGCCCAACTTCAAAACGCTCTTACTCAGTAACCGTTTGTTAAAAACTGTTGACATTTTCCAAATGTTATTAGAATGCAAAAGACCCTTTAAATGTATATTTAACAAATATCTTGCAGCTGCAGTTTTCTTAAAGCGGCGAATTTCTTTGATGTTTGTCAAAATTGTAAATTGTGAACCCCTAAATAATAGAAATTACCGTAGTTGATGGTCTATGATTAATTTTCACTAGGTAAAGGCGTGGCCGTAATGGGGAAATAACCTAATAAGACAAAACAACAGGAGAATTATTGTCTTCTCAGTTCGAGGACGGACGATAATATCAATGCATACCTGTATGTCCAATTTTCATAGTTTTGTGGTCCTGATAAGGACCCTTTGTTGAACTAATTGAAGGTAATATAGGGGCCAACATTGTGGGGGCTATATACTTTCATTCTGAATCAGACGAGTCTAAAAGATTAATAACTGTTTGGGGTTGAACATTCCACAAACCATCATTTTTCCAATATTCCTCTTCCTGTTTTAAGACGTGGTCTTCACATTTAGCCCAATAATCTGTGTCTATATTTAATAAAGCGAGATTAGCAAGAGTCTTTACATCGCATATTTTGAATGTTGTATTTTCATCTGCCACTTGTCCTTTTAATTTTGCCCAGATTAGTTCTATTGGATTTAAATGAGCATGGCAAGGTGGCAGCCTCAAACTTATATGACCGTGCTCTTGGATAATCTTATCTATTTGAAAAATCTTTGTCCTTTGTTTTTGCTTTATTAGAGATAGTAATTCAGGTTTTAAGTTACATGTTATTAAATTGTATGTGCTCCTTTGTGAGCCATATCTTAATAGCATCTTTTGTACTGGATGACGTCGGGACTTTATCTTCAAGTGCAACAATGTTGTGGTACGCTGCATTGTCCATTATTAGGCAAGATGGTCGATCTAGTGATGGGAGAACAGAATTTTCAATCCAATGTCTAAATATGTGACCATTCATCTCAGAGTGATAATCCCGATTGTCTATGGATTTTGAAAGAAAAATGAGCTCTGCATTCTGTATTAGTCCATGTTGTCGACTACCTGCATGAGCAATTATCAAGCGCTGTCCTTTGCTGCTAGGTATTAATCTCTTAATCTTTCCATCTGATGACTGCCATTCCCTTTGGTTAGTGTGGTGAGCATTGATCCATGTTTCATCCAAGTACACAATATCATAACCTTGCATGCGCACCTCTTTCACTTCACGTAAGTACTTGCTTCTCATGACTACTATATGTGGCTTCTCACAGATGATGTTTGGTCCATTGGAATACTTTCTGAATGTAAAGCCTGCAGCTCTCACATCCATTCATAATGTAGACTTTGATATTTCAATACTGTTGTTCTTTTTCAGCGATACTTTTAATTTTCTTATTGTAACAGTTTCATTCATACCCAACATTTTGCGAATTTCACTTCTAATAAGTTCACTGTCTAAATTACCCAACATTTTTGCTCTTCCTTGTGATTTTGTATATTTTGAACATTGACGGTCACGTGCTTGAATCCAGCGATTAAATTACCGTTTAGATAAATCCAAAATGTGTCTTGTTCTATTCTCAGAGTTTTCTAAAGAATGAAATAATCTTCCTCGTTTAGCCTCTTTGCAAAAATAGTCATACATTTTTATTGCGATGTTTTGTAAACTGCAGAATTTCATTTTAAGACTCATGATAAATGTTATCGTTCCACGTCTCCACCTATGAATGAACGGAAATGGAACACACAATTTCTCGTGTTTTTTACAAGTGTCTAATTGTGTCAGAAAACCCACGTTGAAAGCGTGCAAACACGTCAATTTGACCGTGTATGGATTTTTACTCGCTATTTTTAACTTAAAATACTGTAAACATTAAGTTTTGACTACATCAATGGGTCGTTATAAATTTATATAAATCAAATAGGCAACAATAGTAACCAAATGTTTTTTTTAATGAAATTAATTCCCTGTTGGGTTCTAATCATTATAACTTTACATGCAAATTTTGAACAACTTACAACAAGCGGTTAAAAAGCTATCGATTTTAAAAGTTGGGCACGAGTTATGAAACACTCTTTTTGCTTTGGCCTCTTTCAGTACGTTCTTATTACTATTCTTTGCTGTCCATGGTATTCTCAACATTCTTCTGTAAACCCACATTTTTATAGCCTCCATTGATTTTCTTCTCTGTTGTCGTCCTATTGTCCATGATTCCCGTCCATATGTTAAGACTGGCTCTTCATAACATTTAAGAACTCTTTTTCTTGTATCCATTGTCAAAAAACGGGTTGCACAGTTACTTCCTCATTTTTTTTAAAGCTGCTTTTGCCTGAGCCATTCTGCATCTCACCTCTTTTGTACATCTACCATCTGAGGTTAACATTGTTCCTATATATTTAAATTCATTTACCTATTTTTATATTGGTCCACTTGTCTTTATTGTGCATTGCGGTGATGTCTTTTTCTTTGTTGCTAACATTAATTCTGTCTTTTTGCTATTAAGGCTGTCCTTTTTTTTTCTTTCTTTCACTATAATGTCTAACACTTCGTGTAACTTATTTTCGCTCTTAGCGATTAAGACTGTATCATCAGCATAACCTTAGATTATTTATATATATTTATATATGACCTCCAATTGTTATTCCTGGCATGTTCCATATGGATCTTAAAATAATCTCACTATACATATTAAACAAATCTGGTGGCAGCACACAACCTTGCCTAACACCCTGTTTGATTTGTTGAAACATTCCAATTCTTCAGTTCTTATGGTCGCTGTTTGTTGCCAGTACATGTTCTTTATTATTCTTAGATATTTGCTGTCAACGTTTATGCTTTATAAAATTTTGATTATTTCTTGTGCTTTACTTTGTCAAATGCTTTGGTATAATCTATGAAACATAGGTATAGATCTGTTTTCACCTCTATGGCTCTTTCTACTAAAGATCGTATGATGTATATGACATTGCTTGTTCCTTTACCTCCAACAAAACCACACTGATTTCTGGACTTCATTTGTTTCACACTCTTTGCATGATGATTCTTAGTAAATATCTTAGTCATGTGACTCATAAGGCTTATTGCACGATGATCATCGCATTCAATCGCACCCGATTTCTTTGGTAGGGCTATGAATATTGATTTGAGCAGGTCGTCTGGTATATATCCGCTGTTGTTGATATCGTTCAATATTTTTGTTATTATTTCTATTCCAAAATCACCCATGGCTTCAATCTCTTCTTTATTTATATTATCTGGTCCAGACGCTTTTCCTGCTTTTATATTGCACATGGCGTCTTCCACTTCTTCTTTGAGTACTTCTGGTCGTTAACCATTATACTTAATATTTACTTCTGATCGTTCATCATTATAAAGATCGTTCCCGGATGCTTTCTTGTTCAATCAACAGTTTTTCTTCCTTTGATCTTACACATCAAGTTTATGATTGCGTTTTTCTTTCTATTAATTTTTCAATTTGTTTCTATATAGCTTTGGCATCTCTTTTTTGTGGCGTTTCAATATCTGTGCATCTCTGTTTTAGCCATATTTCTTTTGCTTCATTGCATTTTATTGCAATTTCTTTATTTAATCTCTTATACGCATCTTTGTTATCCTTATTTCATCTTCTTCTATCCATTAGCTGTAAAATGTCATCTGTCATCCATTTCTTTCTTGAATTTGTCCTCACTGGTGGCACGAAACCAGAGACGTCATACTCCCTACCAAAGGAGGAATAAGGCGTCTCCTTTCCTCCACTAGTCTGCGGGACACCCCTGGGCAAGGTGGAGCTCCCGTTTAGCCCCCCTATCAGGGTTATGTGAAGCCACTGGAGCAGGTGGTGGGTGGTGTTGTGGGAGCAGCCGACAAGTAGTGCCGGTTATGGTCCCCACACCGCGATGGCAGGCAGAGGATCTCATGTATAGAGACAATGGCTGCGATCTCCGACTAGTACAGTCATTCCAAAGAAGGAAAGGAATGACAAACTACCTTCTTATATTGCCTAGACTAATCATGACAAATCACAACTTTATATCTACAGCTAACGACGTTAATGGGGACTCCACAGCCACCTCGTCCGGTAGGGAGCGTCATGTGCTACAGGTGACACCCGATCGTCATCAAGCTACTGTATGCAAGATCAAAAATAAAGAGACACTAGCAATAGGAACTTGAAACATTAGATCAGCATTCCAGGTTGGTAAAATAGAAAACATCAGTCAAGAAATGAAGAGAATGAAATTGAACATCTTGTGACTATGTGAAATGAGATGGAAAGGAGCAGGATTATTACAACGCGACAGTGGATATGTAATTTACTCTGGGGGAACAACACACGAAAGAGGTGTAGGCATCATGTTAGATAGAGAAAGAAGCAAAACAGTGAAAGGATTTGGCCAGTATCAGATAGAATTCTGCTAGTAAAATTGAGAGGTAGACCAATGGATATCAACATAATTCAAGTTTATGCACCAACAAGTAATAGCGAAGAAGAAGACATTGACACTTATTACAATGAGCTAGAGATGACCATGGAACAGTGTAAATCCCAAGAAATAACTATTATATTAGGGGATTTCAATGCAAAGGTAGGAACAGCTAAAGTGCAAAATGTGACTTGAGGACATGACCTTGACGAATGACAGAGGGGATAGATTGATAGGTTGGGCAAAGACACATGAAATGATTATAGGTAACACCTGGTTCAAACAACACCCTAGGCGACTATGGACATGGCAAAGCCCAGACAAAAAAGTACACAATCAAATTGATTTTATACTGGTATAGAGAAGATTCAGGAATGGGCTAACATCTATTAAAACAAGACCAGGAGCAGATTGCAATAGTGACCATGTGCCAGTAGTTGGAAAGATAAGAATAAAACTGCGGAAGGCACAGAAATCCCCAAGAAATATAAAATTAGAACTAGATATGCTAAGAGTAGATAAACAGATGATTGATAAGTATGGCACGATAGTACAAAATAGATATAATGCTACTGAGAAAATACAGGACAACCAGGAGTAGTGGGAAATGCTCAAACAATCGATTCAACAAACATCAAAAGAAGTAATGTCAGTGAACAAAAGAATCAACAAAAAGAAATGGATGACAGAAGAAATATTACAACTAATGGGCGAAAGAAGAAAACATAAGAAAGAAGAACGGACATACAAAATATTGCACAAAGAGATCCAGAACAAATGTAGAGAAGCAAATGAAGGATGGTTAAAACAGAAATGTAAAGAAATGGAAAAACAACAAAAGAAAGACTCAAAATTTATGCACAATCAGTTAAATGGAAGAAAAGAAGTCAAAGTTTCAGGATGTGTTAAGTCAAAGGAAGGAAATATAATAATGGGACAGGTGAAGACAATAGAAAGATGGACAGAATATGTCAGTCAACTCTATGATGATGAAAGACCAGAGTTAAACAATTCAAACAGAGGAGAGACACAAGATCAACAATTATGCAGAGTGAAGTGGAGGACGCAATTCAACACATGAAAAGAGGTCCCGACAATATAACAATCGAAGTGATAAAATGCATTAGGAGAGCTGGGAGTACAAGTCATAACAAAACTACTCAATGACATAAATAACACTGGACACATACCCGAAGATCTACTAAAATCTATCTTTGTAGCCATACCGAAGAAGTCAGGCGCCACTGATTGTGAAGACCATCGCACTATTAGTCTCATGAGCCATATGACGAAAATATTACTAAGAATCATCATGAGACGCGTAAAAAAAAAAAAAATAAAACCAGAAATAAGTGAGGAACAATGTGGATTTGTGGAAGGAAAGAGCACATATAATGCAATATACATTTTAAGAACATTGAAAGAAAGATCTATAGAGGTAAAGAAAGATCTATATATGTGCTTTATAGACTACACAAAAGCATTTGACAAAGTAAAGCATGTGGAAATAATCAATATGCTGGAGAAATTAAACATTGATGGCAAGTACACGTATCTACGAATCATATAAAACATGTACTGGCAACAAACAGCAGCAATACGAATTAACAACCAAACAGGACAATTTCAATAGATAAAACAAGGAGTCAGACAAGGCTGTGTTCTGTCGCCGGATTTGTTTTCATTTTAAAGCGAACATATTATGAGATCAATAGTAGACAAAAAAGGAATTGAAGTCAACGGTCACAACATAAATAATTTGCGATATGCGGAAGACACAGTCTTAATAGCAGAGACAGAGAATGAACTGCAAGAAATGATTGCCATAATAGTAAAATAAAGCATCAAGAAAGGTCTCAGTCTGAATAGTAAGAAAACAGAGGTAATGGTTATATTGAAGAAACAATCATCACCAGTATGCAGCATACAAATAAACAGGACAAATTTGAAACAAGTGCAACGCGTCAAATACTTGGGCATAATAATAACATCGGATGGAAGATGCACCACGGAAATAAAAAGCAGAATAGCTCAGGCCAAAATAGCATTTCAGAAAATGGAAAATATCTTATGCAACAAATCTATGTCAATAGAAATGAGAAAGAGAGTTCATCGGTGCTATATAGAACCAATTCTGACCTATGGAAGCGAATCATGGACAGTAGACAAACAAATGAAAAGACGATTAGAGGCCACAGAGATGGGATTTCTCAGAAGAATGTTGAAAGTTCCCTGGACAGCTAAAAAGACCAATGAGGAAGTCCTCAAAGAAGCCAACACAAAAAGACAGCTCCTAATAAACATCAGAAAGAAACAATCAACATTTTTCGGGCACATCATGAGAAGAGGAAAGTTGGAATACTTGGTTGCAACTGGCAAAATAAAAGGAAAGAGAGATCGCGGACGACAAAGAGAGAAAATACTGGATAGCTTGGTGTCATGGCATCGAAAGCAGTCAACAACAGAACTGATATGATGCACTGTGGATAAAAGATTGTGGAAGGACATGATCGCCTACGCCAACCGGTATGGTATATGATGACGATGATGATGGTGGTACGAAATGTTTTGAAGTTTGCTGCAGTGATTCTTTTAGCATATCCCACTGTTTATCAATGGTTTCTATCTTCTCTATTGCATTGTACCGGTTCTGAATTATGATGTTATATTTGTCTTGTAACCTGTAGTCTGATTTGAGTAAATCTAAATTTAACTTAATATTAACTGAGTTTCGTTTAGCTGCTTTTAATTTTACTCTAAGCTTTCCCACAACTGGTACATGATCACTATTGCAATCTGCCCCTGATCTAGTTTTCACACACACCAGACCGTTTCTAAATCTATAGTTTATCATTATGTAGTCAATTTGATTACGTGCGTTGTCTCCTGGGCTTTTCCATGTCCACAAACTTCTTGGATCTTGCTTAAACCAGGTGTTTCCTATCTTCATGTTGTGTGTTTTTTGCCAGTCAATAAGTTTGTCATCTATTTTATTTCTCTCTCCTAAGTCATAATTACCAACCACTTCTTTAACTCATTCCTTTCCTAATTTTGTGTTGAGATCCCTTTGAACTATTGTGCTTTCACGGGGTTTGTATTCACAAAGTGCCATATTAATCTAGTGGTAAAATTTGTCAACTGTGTCCTCTGGACTGTCTGCTGTTGGTGTATAAACTTGTCAGAGATTAATATCTATTGGCTTTCCATTCAATTTCACTAAAAGGACTCTGTCATATATTGCCCAAAAGCCTTTCACTATTCTTGCTCTTTCTGCATCCAAGATGATACCTACTTCTCTTTAGTGTTCAGTACCTCCATGAAAGATGATTTTATGTTCATCAGAATATATCTCCCCTGATCCAGTGTATCTCTCTTCATACAGTCCCAGTAAATGTAAATCCATCCTGTTCATTTACTGTTTGATGTTTTCCTGTTTTCCCTTTCGCTTGAGTATTCTAACGTTCAAAATCCCTATTCTCAGTGATTGTTTTATCTTTACCTTGAACTTACAGTAGCTTGATGACGATCGGGTATCACCTGTAGCACACGATGCCCCCTACCGAACGAGGGTATTCCATTGGAATCCCCACCAACGTTGTGAATTCTAAAATTGTGGCTTCTCGTGACTATACAAAGAAGTTGGATCTTGCTTAATCTCGTGGTAAAATTTGAATGGATACAATGGATAAAATAGCTAATGGATACAATAAGAAGAAATAAGGATAACAAAGATGAGTATATGAGATTAAATAAAGAAATTGCAATAAAATGCAATGAAACGCTAAGGATGAAATGCAAAATGACGGAGCTTTGTTCATTACTTTGCAGCAGCGGGGTGACTCTCTGAGTTTTATGTTAGTCAGGAGGGATGTTGTCTTGATTCAAGAGGGCTACTGTGAGATAGAGGGTAGATTTGCGAACTGGTTTATAATTTCACAAATTCACATCGCATGTAGATCTTACGGTGTGTTGTTTGATGTGCGACGGGGATAATCCGATGACTAAATGTGTTTCATATGTTCGGATTTGGAGTCAAAAACGATGTCCTAACATTATCAAGCGCTATACATTAAAAAAATATGACGATCATCATTTTCAGGAGGACACGCACTTCCGGTCAATATGGTGGATAGGCGGCAGGAACCATTAAAGGCTATGTCTCAAAAAAGTATTCCTTGTTGCAGTTTCCTCATATTCCAAGTCCGGCTTGTTGCAGGAGCTACTGAGTTAAGTGTTCTGAGCACACCGCGAGCTGTGCGTTTCATCTGTTTTGATCGTGTTTCGATATTCCGATTGTTTACGATGAATGAGATTATCGTATGACAGGGAACAGACAGCTGTGTTCACTTTCTGTGAGGTTTCGCCTTATGTCTTTTAGCGTGTGCTGAGACTGCTATGATGGGGACTACAGCAACCTTTCTTTGTTTAGGAGATGAGATAGAAATTCGGATGATTCCACTGGCACGGGCGGTTGGGCAATTATGGATTTTAATTAGTTTGCAGTGATACCGGAGACTACCATAACCATACAAAGAAGTTTCGACGGCGGTTTTCTGTTGCCTTCCGTCGGTTTGTTTACGGTTGATTCCACTGGCCTTTGAGTAAAAAGTCTCACTCACAAGGCAATGGGGTCCTGATTACTTCAGCCTATTACTCCCTTAGCCTTTTACTCTCCCGAGCATACCTGCAAGGTAGCAGGGCAGCCGCATGTTGTACTGTTTACCGCATATAGTAGCAGGTAAAAATTGCTCGACCTGATATGCCACAATACATTACATTCATTCATTCATTACTTCATTACACAATACATTACATTCATTCATTACTTCATTACACAATACATTACATTAATTCATTACTTCATTACACAATACATTACATTCCTTCATTACACAATACAAAATAGGCTTACATGATACTTTTTAGAAAAAAACAAGCCCAGTACAAGAAGGCTAAGCCTACAAAGTATGGTAGAACACGACTTGTTGACACGGGAAATCGCTCTTGGACACTTCTATACGTCATGAAACAACAGAGAAGTTAATGCGTTTCCTGAATTAGAATGCTATCCCTTAATGTATACTGGCGCGAAATGTGCCATACAAGTGAGAACACATTACTGTAAGATTGACGGAATCATGACACCACCCACCTGTACAACATCGGATCTTATTACCTCAACTCACAGGCATGATAATTCTTCTGTCCGATACTTCCATCCTTTGCCCATACCAACGCCTACAGATGTCACTAAAGGTTTTGTCCAAGTCAACCCAGTTTTGGAAGTTACTCTTGGGTCTCATGTTCTCGCTGAGAAAAGGTTTATTATTCTTCTGTCCGATACTTCCATCCTTTGCCCATACCAACGCCTACAGATGTCACTAAAGGTTTTGTCCAAGTCAACCCAGTTTTGGAAGTTACTCTTGGGCCTCATGTTCTCGCTGAGAAAAGGTTTATTATTCTTCTGTCCGATACTTCCATCCTTTGCCCATACCAACGCCTACAGATGTCACTAAAGGTTTTGTCCAAGTCAACCCAGTTTTGGAAGTTACTCTTGGGCCTCATGTTCTCGCTGAGAAAAGGTTTATTATTCTTCTGTCCGATACTTCCATCCTTTGCCCATACCAACGCCTACAGATGTCACTAAAGGTTTTGTCCAAGTCAACCCAGTTTTGGAAGTTACTCTTGGGTCTCATGTTCTCGCTGAGAAAAGGTTTATTTTCTCTTCCAAATACAGACCTCAAAGAGTACATCTAAGGGGATGGGCCCGAAATGGTAACAATTTCAAATGATCTTCTGAGAACAAGAGGTAGGCTTCGATCACAATCAGCGGCATCTAGTCAATGAATACCGGATTTATCTGGGAAAGAAAGATGGCGATAGAACTTAATAATTATCTCTTTCTTTCATTCCTTTCTATGCACGCGCGTGGCCATGTCTCACAAGGCTCTGACTGAAGCTAAGTAGAAATCTATCCAATCGTCTCTCGTTTGTTGACTTGTCGTCGTGACGAACACATGTAGCTGAAACATTTGTTACTTGGCACTGTCTTCTTGTTAGTAAAGCTGTTTCACGCTGTATAATATATCTATTGTTTAAGATCTTCATAATGGCATGCACTGTCTTCTTGCTAGTAAAGCTGTTTCACGCTGTATAATATATCTATTGTTTAAGATCTTCATAATGGCATGCACTGTCTTCTTGCTAGTAAAGCTGTTTCACGCTGTATAATATATCTATTGTTTAAGATCTTCATAATGGCATGCACTGTCTTCTTGCTAGTAAAGCTGTTTCATACAGTATAATATATCTATTGTTTAAGATCTTCATAATGGCATGCACTGTCTTCTTGCTAGTAAAGCTGTTTCACACAATATAATATTGCTATTATTTAAGATCTTAATAATGACAGTTTAACTAAAATTGCAGCGGTGATTAAAATAAATACACGGACTTAACACCATACCACGACTTGTTAGAGGGTTGCTTCTTCTTTGTTTCTCTGGACTATTAAATACAACATATGAGATATCAAATTTGATTAAATTTCAGGCTGAGCAATGAACGCATGAATAATGCTGTTAGTCGTTTGATGAAACTACAACTTTCAATAATTACAAGCTAACATGGGATAAGGACTTGTGTAACTGATGCACATTTTACAAGCTAACATGGGATAGGGACATGTGTAACTGATGCACATTTTACAAGCTAACATGGGATAGGGACATGTGTAACTGATGCACATTTTACAAGCTAACATGGGATAGGGGACATGTGTAACTGATGCACATTTTACAAGCTAACATGGGATAGGGACATGTGTAACTGATGCACATTTTAAATTGTAATCAGAGGACACTTTAGGGGGAATCAGAATGAACGTATTAGTTAAATACCGTATCGATACACGAATATAAATCGCTAGTCACCAGGATAACCATTTTTTAATGTATTTATTGAAGAACATTCTCGGAATTAATTTTTCCCAAAATAAAACGAAAATATCGTAGAATGGATCAATACAGGAGGAAATACATGTAGTAGTTACAAGAAGTTGCCGGGCGGACCGATATACCGAACATTATGAGAATTCAGAAACAATAACAAATTCCATAAGAAAAATGGTAGAAACAAAACCCTGCCAAGAATATATAGAACAACAACTTAAATGGTTTGGTCACCTGGTCAGATTGAATCCTCACCAATCACCATCAAGGGCGTTCTTCTCGAGAAAGCATGGGAAAAGACCAAGAGGAAGACCCACAAGAAGATGGATAGATGCAGTGACAGAGACATGTAACAACAAAGGGAAGTCACTCATTCAGACAGTTCGAACAGCTCAAGAACGACAAATGATATAAACCACGACACCTTTTAGGTATCAGTGACAGAGACATGTAACAACAAAGGGAAGTCACTCATTCAGACAGTTCGAACAGCTCAAGAACGACAAATGATATAAACCACGACACCTTTTAGGTATCAGTGACAGAGACATGTAACAACAAAGGGAAGTCACTCATTCAGACAGTTCGAGCAGCTCAAGAACGACAAATGATGTAAACCACGACACCTTTTAGGTACCAGTGACAGAGACATGTAACAACAAAGGGAAGTCACTCATTCAGACAGTTCGAACAGCTCAAGAACGACAAATGATGTAAACCACGACACCTTTTAGGTACCAGTGACAGAGACATGTAACAACAAAGGGAAGTCACTCATTCAGACAGTTCGAACAGCTCAAGAACGACAAATGATATAAACCACGACACCTTTTAGGTATCAGTGACAGAGACATGTAACAACAAAGGGAAGTCACTCATTCAGACAGTTCGAACAGCTCAAGAACGACAAATGATATAAACCACGACACCTTTTAGGTATCAGTGACAGAGACATGTAACAACAAAGGGAAGTCACTCATTCAGACAGTTCGAACAGCTCAAGAACGACAAATGATATAAACCACGACACCTTTTAGGTACCAGTGACAGAGACATGTAACAACAAAGGGAAGTCACTCATTCAGACAGTTCGAACAGCTCAAGAACGACAAATGATATAAACCACGACACCTTTTAGGTATCAGTGACAGAGACATGTAACAACAAAGGGAAGTCACTCATTCAGACAGTTCGAACAGCTCAAGAACGACAAATGATATAAACCACGACACCTTTTAGGTATCAGTGACAGAGACATGTAACAACAAAGGGAAGTCACTCATTCAGACAGTTCGAACAGCTCAAGAACGACAAATGATATAAACCACGACACCTTTTATGTACCAGTGACAGAGACATGTAACAACAAAGGGAAGTCACTAATTCAGACAGTTCGAACAGCTCAAGAACGACAAATGATGTAAACCACGACACCCTTTTGGTACCAGTGAGAAATAAAAAAAAGAAAAAAGAAGAACAAATGCCAAGAAGTCGGCGTCAGCTGGAAATCTTTTGGAAGTGCGTTGACAAACTATGCCTGCAGTGTGGTGTAGACTTAGGACACTGCCAGAGGTAGCAACGAGATGAAGTAAGGTATTTTGTTGTTGTCGTGCATGTTATGCACTGGCTACTTTGTTGGTCTTTGGCTACAGACAAGAAGATGAAGAAAATATGTCTTTAAAATAGCGACGGCAGATGGTAACTGAGCGCAAATAATTGTCAATAATCGGATGTAACAAGACATGATGTTTGGAAAACTGAGTGATAGCAAACTGGAACGTTGACACTGAAAGATGGAAGTAGCATCAAAGAAAATAGTTCTAGTGTCTATGATTAGGTAAATACATCAACTCAGCGAAAGTATTTCGAGTTTGTCATTTTGTGTGACAGTCACTGAACAATCGTTCACAGCCTTGGACTAGCTTAATATGCACAAAACTGACACACAAAACAGTGTTCATCATCATCATCGAGTGCCATCTCCGCAACGAAGGTTTGCTACCATGGAGCGCCATTCTGCTCTGTCTCTTGCTTTGATGGTACAGGTTGTCATAGGCTGGTTTGTCCATCTTTTGATGTTACTCGTCCATGTTAGTCTTGGTCTGCATCTGCCTCTTTTACCTTGTATTTCCCCTCCAGGATTACTTTTAGTAAGATGTTGTGTCTTTTAACATAGCTCAAAAATCGCATTTGTCTTGTTTGAATTGTGTTTAGTAGTTCTCTTTTAATTTTTAGTTGTTTTAAGACTTTATCATTTGCTAAAAAACAGTATTCACTCAGCTCATAAAACAATGAGTAAACATCGTGAGTGGCATGTCACTGGGAAGTGAAAACTATGGCCAGGTTAATGTACATGGCAAACACATCAGCGTTGCTAATAAACTATACATATATGTATATATATTCTTTACTATCGTATCATCAATATATTATCATGCTATACCATCAATCATATACTCA
Organism: Megaustenia siamemsis; assembly: GCA_032433765.1. Lineage (NCBI taxonomy): Eukaryota > Metazoa > Mollusca > Gastropoda > Stylommatophora > Ariophantidae > Megaustenia > Megaustenia siamemsis. Next base: position 69,860,772 of record JAVIAB010000124.1, read on the forward strand.
CAAACACGTACACGTATAAACTCGTTGTTGTTTCAACTTGCTAAAAGCAAAAACAAAAAGTAAATATCCATCCGCCTACACAAAGGCGAGAAGGCAAGCACAGAAAATGAAGAAGAGTGCGACTATGCCTGGCAGATGTAAAATATTCGGCTGTGAAAAGTCGTGGTGAGCGGCACCGTTAGAGTCTAGATTAAGTGAGAAGAGCTGGCGTTTACCGGAGACTAATAACCAGTTCTGGGCTGCACGCGCATCCAGAAGATGTAAACATTCATTCGAGTCAAGCACCAGAGGTGTTTTTTTTTTAAATATATATTGGGGAGGGGGGCCGCATATAAGAAGGGCTGTCGACTCTCCCCATCCACGTAACCAATAGAGAATAGTTGTTCTTGTATGACTTGTGTTAGTCAATATTGCATCTTTCTAAAAGAATACGATCTCAATATATCTGTCTTAGATTCATTCACAAACAGAAGAAATAGACTCCAGATGCAACAGAGCTTGTCAAATCATAGGACAGCTATCACCAATATTGTCCAACAAGGAAATAACTCTAGAGGCAAAACGGGCACTCTACAATACAATTTTCATCCCAACGTTGTGCTTTCAATACCAGCCCTGGACCCTAGATGCAAGAACAATAAGAAAAATAACCTCTACTGAGATGAAATGTGTTAGACGAATGACAGAAAACAGTCTGAGAGATAAGATCAGAAATGAAGAACTGAGAAAAAAGCTACAAATAACCCCCGCCATATAATAGATAAAGAAACAACAGATAAAATGGTTTGACCACGTTACAAGGCAGAAAGATCAAAACACAAAGAGTATTTAATAAACGTTGCGAGAACACCTGACGTAAGAGCTGACGAAGAAAAAGATAGATTGACAGAATATTAGAAACACTTGGAAACATAACAGCAGCAGAGGGGAACAGAAGAGCAAAAACCACAAATGATATCTCCCCTCGAGGCTGAAAGGCAAATGAGGAAGAAGAGAAGAAGATTCAATTAAGTAGATAATTGATCGTTCCGTTATAACTGTTCTTTAGTCTTAGTTCATCTACTACTGTGTCTGTTAACGTTAGTTGATCATGTCTCTCCACATTTAGAACTCTACCGTTTATCATTTCGCTTGTTAACTTTCAATGCTGCCATTCTCTTACCCTGTCTGCTATCTCTTCTCTCTGTTTCCATCATCTACCTCTTATTCCGATGTATCTCACAGATCGACTCCCTCCTCCCCTCTTTCCACACCCCCATTATATGGCCAATGAACAATTATTGTTACCGCCTGTTGTTGGAGATAACTTCCTTTCACCATGGCTTCTTTTATATCATCGTTACTCGTTTTAGTTGAACTCTGGGGGCCTAGAGGACCTAGTTATGAAAACCACCAGACTAGGCTTCCGACGTTCGGACAACCCGTTTTCGAATCCGCTGGAAGCAGTATGAGTTGTACTCGAGGTTGGAAAAAAAAATACCCCCGCGGTCGACCCAGCCGCTGGCAGAAATAGGTACCAGGGTAGAAGTACTCTGAGAAGGTGAGGAATGTCGCTTCGCATCGTGAGTTTCGATGCTTGAAGCAACACTATCCAGAAGTCTCCGAACACTTCTGGATAGGCGGCCGAGCACATATGGGTGGAAACTCGCGTGCTAAGACGCTGATTCAAGTCTTGTACTTGACCTTGACCTTTAGTTGTCCTCTACATTCTCATCAGTTTTCTGTAAAACCACAATTTTGTGACATCTAAATACGTTCTTGTCCCTAGATCGATAGTTCATAATTCAATGTCAGATACTGGCTCTACACAACACACGAGAATTGTTTTCCTTATTTCCAAAGTCAAAGATGGTTTAGGACATTTATTGTTGACTTTGTGAAACACTGACTTGTATGAGCTGTTATACATTAAAACTGCTGTGCTGGTCAGGTCTTCTGTAAATGGCTGGGACTTTTCAGCCAATGACGAGCGGAGATAGCCGTAAATCAACGAGAGGAAGACAAAGATGGTTACATCCATAATAAAGTCATTACATTCTTATCTTTTTTGTGTTTTTTAAGCTCAAGACAATGCTGGAGAATGTGAATATTGACTCGGAAACGAATGTCTCTAGCAATCAAGATAAATTAGTAAAATGGTACAGGGGAAAACAATTAAGTTAGTAGTAAACAACAGATATAATAATTGCAACCGTCAAAGTACTCATTTGCTCCCAGGTGTATATTCTTTACCGACAACGTTAAACATGCTGAAGTAATTCAAAATTCGTGTAGATTTCATTTCACCACGAAATGTGTAACAGATAGAAATGAACACAAGAAATTGAACATTAACACTGAATTCTATTTCCGCTTAACTTTCCGTCTCTTGTGTTATCTGCACACCCTAGCACGATTGTCATTCAGTAATTCATTTTCAACATTCAGTGCCGCGCCTCACCTGTAACTGTTCATAATTTAAGCGGGACTGATAGAAGCATCAGTTACTTGAGTTTCAGGTTTTTAAAAAAAAAAGACGATAATAAATCCACTCTGCCTGTCAGTGTGGTAAATATATAAGTAGAACAAAAACGAGCAAAGAGACAATAACGAAGAAATGTTGGGTACAATAAGGTGATAAAAGAGCTCTTTCTTAACCTGGTACCGACTGGTGTAATGGAGGTATGAAACTAAATACCTCTGTTGGCTCACTCACTCGCTCTGGTTACCCGTTACGCTGATTGCCAGAGCCAGCTATATTTATCTTTCCCAGTTATATTTCTTGAGGAGAGAATGGCAACTACTAGTTCCTGTTCTCTCTGATAAGATATCTTTGTTCATTGACTTTCTACCTGTATTCTCAGTCTTATTTTCATTCATAGGACAACAGCATAATGCATGTCTCTCAAATCGTTACTTTTTACTGCCACTAATTCTGCTCATGCTATCAAACTTTATCTTCAGAATGTATTGTTTTAATTTGAATAGCAAACTTTATCTTCAGAATGTATTGTTTTAATTGAATAGCAAACTTTATCTTCAGAATGTATTGTTTTAAATTGAATAGCAAACTTTATCTTCAGAATGTATTGTTTTAATTGAATAGCAAACTTTATCTTCATAATGTATTGTTATACTTTGAATAGCACACTTTGCTTTTTAAAATGTCTTTTATATTTATAAAGTAAAGTAAAAGTACGAGGCAAACACCCCCCCCCCCCCACGCCTTAGCAGGCGTGTTGGGAACATAGTGTTAGCGATCATATTTTTTTTTCCAGTGACTGTGGCATGTTATTGTGTAATGTGGTCGGTATCACGCCTTCACTTCCCAGAAAAATATCAGGTACCCATTTTAAGAGGCTGGGTGAACCCCAGAGCTTTGTTGGTCCGAAAAAAATTCATCTCTTCTGGGGACCGAAGCCAAATTCTTCTGATCAGGAAGCGATGCCATTAACCAGCCAGCCACTGAAGCTTATGTACATGACATCATTGCCTAACACCATCATTGCCTAACACCATCATTACCTAACACCATCATTGCCTAACACCATCATTGCCTAACACCATCGTTGCCTAACACCATCGTTGCCTAACACCATCGTTACCTAACACCATCATTGCCTAACACCATCATTGCCTGACACCATCGTTGCCTGACACCATCGTTGCCTAACACCTTCATTGCCTAACACCATCGTTGCCTGACACCATCGTTACCTAACACCATCATTGCCTAACACCATCATTGCCTGACACCATCGTTGCCTGACACCATCGTTGCCTAACACCATCAATGCCTAACACCATCATTGCCTGACACCATCGTTACCTAACACCATCATTGCCTAACACCATCATTGCCTAACACCATCGTTGCCTAACACCATCGTTGCCTAACACCATCGTTACCTAACACCATCATTGCCTAACACCATCATTGCCTAACACCATCATTGCCTGACACCATCGTTGCCTGACACCATCGTTGCCTAACACCATCGTTGCCTAACACCATCATTGCCTAACACCATCACTGCCCAACACCATCGTTGCCTAACACCATCGTTGCCTAACACCATCGTTACCTAACACCATCATTGCCTAACACCATCATTGCCTAACACCATCATTGCCTAACACCATCATTGCCTAACACCATCATTGCCTAACACCATCATTGCCTAACACCATCATTGTCTAACACCATCATTGCCTAACACCATCATTGCCTAACACCATCATTGCCTAACACCATCATTGCCTAACACCATCATTGCCTAACACCATCATTGCCTAACACCATCATTGCCTAACACCATCGTTGCCTAACACCATCGTTGCCTAACACCATCATTGCCTAACACCATCGTTGCTTTCCTGGTTTAGAAAACAAAAGTGTCAATAATCAATGAATAATGGATAACGAAACATTTGTTATTAAGATGACAAGAGTAACGGTTAAGGACAGAAGAACAAGGCACATTAACTACATATTCAGATCAGATTTGTTTTTTGTTTAAAGTCCAGAAGACATGGTAAATGGTCACAACATAATGTCGATAAACAGGAAATCGACGAAGCTGAAGGAAGATCCAATGGTAATTGATCAATTCTGACATGGCATCTAAGGCAAGGGGAGGCCACCAATAAAGACTTCCAGGAAATTTACAAGAATGACATTTTATCTAAACCTCTTACAACGCACTTCGCTACTATGTGCGGCTTATTAGTTTTGTCTACAACCCCTATCGTTGTTACATTCACTAGTACTTTGATTAACATTCCAAATTAGAAACAGTAAATTTTTGTTAGTGTATCCATGACATTGAAGGAAGCAAAAAACACTAAATAAATAAATATAAATGCATAGCAAACTAGAATAAACATTACATTTCCAGATCTATCATAAACCTAAAGAGAGCACAAAAACCGAAATCTTCCGACTCCGGTGAGGGCACTTGAGACCGAGCGTCCACCTATAGAGTTCCCAAACGTTCGGCTTCTCGTGGCAAGGCGCACTGCCATGGAGTACGGGTTCGATCCTGCTTCGGACCATATATTGTTCTTTGTTTTTTTCTGTGTTGTTTATTTGTCATTTTTTTCTGAGTGCTGTAGTACATATCTCTTCCTCCTATGATTCCCAAAACAAATGTTTATATCGCCACATTATAAATGTCAAGCCAGTCTACAGACTCTAGAACATGTCCTTCCAATATATCAACTGTACAGAGATCTAAGAAAGGAATTAATAACACGAGATAAACAGTTTGCTGGGATACATATAATGACCTCCTGCTATCGACTATATTTTTAGAGACGACTCGTCACTCTTTGTGATAATGAATATATGAAACTAAATATTGAAGAAATGCAGAAAGAAAAAAATAATGAAGAAAATGAATATAAAGAATGAAAACAATATAAAGAAGAAAACGAATATTAAGGAGAAAAAGAATATGAAGAGGAATTACTGGCAACGACTCGAATGAAGGGAAGAAACAGAGGAACAAGAACATATATTGTGACTGTAAACATGGAGTGAGTGAGAGTCTCGCAGCCTATAGACCAGTGCTCACTAACTTAACGCCATATGTTTGTGTATTGACACTCTTATGCCGAGATAACTACGTTTTCTGTACACGCGTCGCTAGAGCGTCACATCAATGAGGGACATAAGTTTTGTGATTGCTCTCTATGTGCCAAGATAATGTAGCCAAAACGGCGTTCAATACGGTCTTTTCCCCCGTCACCAAATGACTGATGTAATCACAGTCATATAATCTTACGTTTAAATCAGATTATCATCTCGTCCTGAGCCACAACATTTCTGTGATGGTTTTTAGTCACAGCAAGACAGTACAGTTTGGCTCTCCTTCTCCAGTTGTGTGCAAGTCAGTTCTGATTAATGCCCAAGCAAAAAGAACTTCGTTTATGCAAATCACATCGACACACTTTGGTACATAAGCACACTTGGGAAGATTGTTTACTGCACCTGGGTTGAAAGTGGTCAGCAACCCACAGCTGACTGATTGCGTTAGGATCAGTGAACCAAAACTGATCAAGAGTTTACTCCTCCGAAGGGTCGGCTTGAAAAAAAGATGAACCACTCACTAGAGGGACTACAGAGGTAAGACAACCCGGGGTACCAGAAAATGCCATGCTGAAGTCGGATTTGTCAGACTAAGAAGCGTAGATATCGCACCTCGCTGTGAAACAATATCAGTGCGCATCTACGCCCATTTAAACGCCATTCTAAGGCAAATAATGAAGAGAGTAGCCATCTGTAAATCGCAGAGGCAGAAGAAGGCTATGGGGAAAGTTAAGGAAAACAAACGAGTATGGAAGCAGTTCCAGTGATTGCGTAACGCAGTTAAGTGCACTGATTGTAAGAATCTGAAAATAGCACAAAACAACTCGGTATGCAAACGAAGAACATATGAAGCATGCTTATGTGGTGGCTTAGAATAAAAGATGTAAAACAAAGAAGACATAAAGATTGGTAAAAGAAGGAACTAAACATGAAAGGTGATACCTGCACATGAGATTTGTCTTCCCTTATACTCTGTACAAGACTGACTATAGGTGAAGACATGTTGATTCAGTCCATCTGTTCATATACAACTCAACAATCAACAAGAATAGCGAGGGGTTAGAGTGGGGAATCAGCAGAAAACGCTACTTGTATATGAGTCACCATCACCATTCCCCGTGCGTGCGCGCGCTAGACGTTCCCGACACACAGACATGTTTATACATCCCCCTGTGCACGGTAAGGGGGTCTCTCTATCTGTGCTAGAGGCCGTGTGCTCGTGAGTAATGTCCGGAAATGCGCGAAACATGGTGTGTGTTTGTCTTTAGATGTCACTTTGTGCCTTCATAAATATACGGAAAGATCAGGAATCTGGTTCTCCCGGAGATAATCTACCATTTATATTTGAATACAACAGAGGAAAAACATTTTATTTAGGTACAAGTAAACGCGATACTATTTTTTTTTTTTTAAATAACATGTACGAAGATATAAATAAAATAGAAAATAAGTAAAGACAAAGTGTTATGGATGAACAAAAGTAGAGTTTTTTTTTAATATATAATGGAGAGGTCACAAGACGATGTATGTAATGAGAGACCACAAGACGACATATATAATGAGAGATTGCAAGACGCAGATACAATGAGAGATCACAAGACGCAGATACAATGAGGGACACACAAGCCGACATATATAATGAAATATTACAAGACGCAGATACAATGAGGGACCACAAGACGACGTGTATTATGAGAGATTACAAGACGCGGATACAATGAGAGGTCACAAGACAACATGTATAATGAGAGATTACAAGACGCAGATACAATGAGAGACCACAAGACATGTATAATGAGAGATTACAAGACGCAGATACAATGAGAGACCACAAGACGACATGTATAATGAGAGATTACAAGACGCAGATACAATGAGAGACCACAAGACGACATGTATAATGAGAGATTACAAAACGCGGATACAATGAGAGACCACAAGACAACATGTATAATGAGAGATTACAAAACGCGGATACAATGAGAGACCACAAGACGACATGTATAATGAGAGATTACAAGACGCAGATACAATGAGAGGTCACAAGACAACATGTATATTGAGAGATTACAAGACGCAGATATAATGAGAGGTCATAAGACGACATATATAATGAGAGATTACAAGACGACATGTATAATGAGAGACCACAAGACGACATGTATAATGAGAGATTACAAGACGCAGATATAATGAGAGGTCACAAGACAACATGTATAATGAGAGACTACAAGACGCAGATATAATGAGAGGTCACAAGACGACATGTATAATGAGAGATTACAAGACGCAGATAAAATGAGAGGTCACAAGACATGTATAATGAGAGGTTTACAAGACGCGGATACAATGAGAGGTCACAAGACGACATGTATAATGAGAGATTACAAGACGCGGATACAATGAGAGGTCACAAGACGACATGTATAATGAGAGATTACAAGACGCGGATACAATGAGAGGTCACAAGGCAACATGTATAATGAGAGATTACAAGACGCAGATAAAATGAGAGGTCACAAGACGACATGTATAATGAGAGATTACAAGACGCGGATACAATGAGAGGTCACAAGGCAACATGTATAATGAGAGATTACAAGACGCGGATACAATGAGAGGTCACAAGGCAACATGTATAATGAGAGATTACAAGACGCGGATACAATGAGAGGTCACAAGGCAACATGTTTAATGAGAGATTACAAGACGACATAAAGTGAATGATCTGAAAGCAATCAGCGAGTAACAATTGATGCTTGTGTTAGGATCAGTGAATGAACCAGAGGAGACCAAGATCAGATCATAGCCGACCAGGAAGTGTAGGACCATGAAACTGACTACCCAGCCTGACCAAATGAGTAGTGGTCCTAGATGGACATCCGGTAGTAAAAATGTCCAGTTGAAGTCTGAAAAAAAGGGCAAGGAAACAAAAGACACGTGTATCTATATAGAGAAAGAGGGGATGGAGATGCGAGGTCATTTCGATAAAGTATTGTCTCCGTGTTATTCCCCAAGAAAGGATGAAAACTGTGTGAGTGTGTGCGTGCTGGTGTCTCGTACCGTAGACGTCGAACTTAATTCGTTCCAGGAGGCCGTTCCAACAACTCATTGTTCGAAGTTCGGATCAATTTTCCCAATTACAAATAATGGAAAGTGAATTCATCTGGAGCAATACCAATTTCGATAAACGTAAACTGTAAATACGCATAGTTTTAGGTCAAATTAACTCGATTACAAGTCGTACCTAATCAATTAAAACACAAAAACAATCATCATTGAGTGCCGTCTCCGCAACGAAGGTTGGCTACCATGGAGCGCCATTCTGCTCTATCTCTTGCTTTGATGGTGCAGGTTGTCATCGGTTGATTTGTCCATCTTTTGATGTTACTCGTCAATGTTAATCTTGGTCTACCTCTGCCTCTTTTACCTTGTATTTTCCCCTCCAGGATTACTTTCAGTAGGCAGACAAAAACAATACATCAGTAAAATTCTACAGGATAAAAAAGAAATGTGAATTTATTTGAACATTTAATGTCCTCTATGGCTGGTGGAGAGGAAGCGAAAGGTTCCCTTCCATAAACATACCCTATAACTGTATTTCTGGTGTTTTCTACCTCTCACTTCTTAACATTATTTGTTGAGGATTCAGGTTTACTTCCCCTATTTTCTTCCGAAGTAAAAATCAACACCGCTTGATTGCTTCATGATGCGTTTCTTATATCCACCTCAGTAGTGGAAGCTATAACCTTTCCTTTCGACTTCATTGCGTCCATTTGATGAATTAGTTAACTGATAAGTGTTGTTTATAGCCAAGCATAACACAAAATTGGGAGCCGCGATAGCTCAGTGGTTAGTGAACTGGACTGCAAAGGACATGGGGTAGGGTTCGATCCCAACCGACGGCTTCCGGGTTCACCCAGCCTTAAATGGGTACCGGATTTTTTTTCTGGGAAAGTAAAGCAGCACGGGCGTAATACTGACCACATTACCACATAAATCATGTGCTGAAGGTCTGTAAAATATAGGGTCACTAACACCATATTTCCTTATACGCCACTTGGCGTGACGGGGGTACTTTACTACTTTTATAACACAACATTAAAACAAACAAAAATGAAATAACACAAGAAGATATTATTCTTCTTGTATATATATTATCTTGTGGCCTATCTTCTTGTATATATTATCTTGTGGCCTATCTTCTTGTATATATTATCTTGTTGCCTATCTTCTTGTATATATTATCTTGTTGCCTATCTTCATGTATATATTATCTTGTTGCCTATCTTCTTGTATATATTATCTTGTTGCCTATCTTCTTGTATATATTATCTTGTTGCCTATCTTCATTTTGAGTAGATCGATCAGGCCCGCTGCTTATTGTTGCTAGAACACACCCCAGATAGACTAGTCACTTATTGTTAGAGTTGGCATCACAGCACCCCAGATAGACTAGTCACTTATTGTTAGAGTTGGCATCACAGCACCCCAGATAGACTAGTCACTTATTGTTAGAGTTGGCATCACAGCACCCCAGATAGACTAGTTACTTATTGTTAGAGTTGGCATCACAGCACCCCAGATAGACTAGTCACTTATTGTTAGAGTTGGCATCACAGCACCCCAGATAGACTAGTCACTTATTGTTAGAGTTGGCATCATAGCACCCCAGATAGAGTAGTTACTTATTGTTAGAGTTGGCATCACAGCACCCCTGATAGACTAGTCACTTATTGTTAGAGTTGGCATCACAGCACCCCAGATAGACTAGTCACTTATTGTTAGATTTGGCATCACAGCACCCCAGATAGACTAGTCACTTATTGTTAGAGTTGGCATCACAGCACCCCTGATAGACTAGTCACTTATTGTTAGAGTTGGCATCACAGCACCCCAGATAGACTAGTCACTTATTGTTAGAGTTGGCATCACAGCACCCCAGATAGAGTAGTTACTTATTGTTAGAGTTGGCATCATAGCACCCCAGATAGACTAGTTACTTATTGTTAGAGTTGGCATCACAGCACCCCAGATAGACTAGTCACTTATTGTTAGAGTTGGCATCATAGCACCCCAGATAGACTAGTTACTTATTGTTAGAGTTGGCATCACAGCACCCCAGATAGACTAGTCACTTATTGTTAGAGTTGGCATCATAGCACCCCAGATAGACTAGTCACTTATTGTTAGATTTGGCATCATAGCACCCCAGATAGACTAGTTACTTATTGTTAGAGTTGGCATCATAGCACCCCAGACAACCTTGTCAGCGCTCCATTTGCTGTTAGCAGGTAAGCGAAATATGTGCACGCTAGTGGTTCCAAGTCATATTGATCGAGAAGGGGATACGAGCAAAGAAATTAGAATCAGAATGGCTAAAGCAGCAATGTCTTTCAGAAGCCTTGAAAGTTGTGGAAATCAAAACTCATTAGCACAAACACAAAACTTAGGCTATTCAAATCAAATGTACTATCAACCCTTACGTATGCGTGTGAAAGCTGGAAAACAACAAGAGATATAGAAACAAAGTTGAACGCATTCGAAAATAAATGTCTAAGGAAAATACTTGGTATAGAATGGAACGAATTCAAAACAAACGAGGAAATTAGAGAAATCGCCAATCAACCACTAATATCTTCAGTAATAAAGAAAAGACGATGGTCATACGTTGGACATGTGATGAGAAGAGATAATAATCGAATAGCAAAGCAAGCCCTCATATGGGAAACAACAGGTAAAAGAAAAAGAGGAAGACCCAGGAGACACTGAGAAGAATATTGATGAGAGAGGCAAGAGCAGCAGGAATCGGCTCCCTCAATGCGATAGAACTGCTTGCACAGAACAGAGACAGATGGCGAGATTTGATAAAATATCTTTAAAAGAAAACTGCTAGAACAAAAAATTCATATAGGAGAAGGTGTATCTTGGTCTACGCCCTATGGGCCGGTTACGGCTCGAAAGGTCAATAGTAGTAGTAGTGGTTCCAGTAACCCGCTGGTTGTATGTACGCCTAGCTCACAGGCTACCACCATCTTCACCTATTGTGTTCCACGCAGTTGCAGTCTCAGGGCTGCATCGATCAACAACATACACCTCTTTGGAAGGCCTTCAAGACGTCACCCTATTATGTGATCATTGTCCCTACAACAGGTGCCTTCTGAGGTCAATCTTTCGGTTTTGTCATTGACACGAACTCCTGCATGATTAGAATAGTTTTCTCACTTCCAGACCAATATCTAAGTTATCCATTCATGTTGCCGCTGACCATGAATATAGTCTAACGCGACAATTGTCCATTTAAATGTGTTCGTCAACCTCACGTTAACCCTGCAGTAACTGCTTCAATCCTCATTCTTGTACCAGAGGTCTTTGCAGAACTCCATCAACGAGGTTCCTTCAAAGTCTAAGATCTGTTTCAACATAGACACGAAGCTTGATTCTTACGCCAGTTACGCCGCGCTTCTACACAGTGGAAGTCTCTTACTACTCGTTCTTCTAGAAGCTTTAGCCTGAGCGATACATCACAATAGTCGCAAACTTAACGTAACGTCCATCTCCGCGACGTTTGTATATCTGATAGTGGCCGTGACTATTCGGTATTCCATTGTTGTAGTTAACTCTCTAACCGTGCACACTGTGACACGGGTGTCGTGAATATACTCAGCACGTCACTGTTCGTTGACAAAACCAGCTGTTTGAGCAAAATGTAAACAATCTTTGCTCCAGTTTGACACCTGCTGTTAAAACTGCACAATCTCTGTTGTTGAGCTTGGTGACGAGACTGTGACCAAATGTCACTACCACCAGATACTTCAGTTAACTGCGGCTCTCTATTGTGTGGACATTTAGTTCTGCACAGAATAAACGCAATGACACTTAACGTTATGTATGTGGACACGTGTGTGATTGAGTAGAAACACGTATTATTTGAGCGCGTGCTGGTGGTAAGGGGACATAAAGGAGAAGATTATGGAGGGGCTGGTGGGGTAAGGGGACATAAAGGAGAAGATTATGGAGGGGCTGATGGGGTAAGGGGACATAAAGGAGAAGATTATGGAGGAGCTGATGGGGTAAGGGGACATAAAGGAGAAGATTATGGAGGAGCTGATGGGGTAAGGGGACATAAAGGAGAAGATTATGGAAGAGCTGATGGGGTAAGGGGACATAAAGGAGAAGATTATGGAGGAGCTGATGGGGTAAGGGTAATAAAGGAGAAGATTATGGAGGAGCTGATGGGGTAAGGGGACATAAAGGAGAAGATTATGGAGGAGCTGATGGGGTAAGGGGACATAAAGGAGAAGATTATGGAGGAGCTGATGGGGTAAGGGGACATAAAGGAGAAGATTATGGAGGAGCTGATGGGGTAAGGGGACATAAAGGAGAAGATTATGGAGGAGCTGATGGGGTAAGGGGACATAAAGGAGAAGATTATGGAGGAGCTGATGGGGTAAGGGGACATAAAGGAGAAGATTATGGAGGAGCTGATGGGGTAAGGGGACATAAAGGAGAAGATTATGGAGGAGCTGATGGGGTAAGGGGACATAAAGGAGAAGATTATGGAGGAGCTGATGGGGTAAGGGAACATAAAGGAGAAGATTATGGAGGAGCTGATGGGGTAAGGGGACATAAAGGAGAAGATTATGGAGGAGCTGATGGGGTAAGGGGACATAAAGGAGAAGATTATGGAGGAGCTGATGGGGTAAGGGGACATAAAGGAGAAGATTATGGAGGAGCTGATGGGGTAAGGGGACATAAAGGAGAAGATTATGGAGGAACTGATGGGGTAAGGGGACATAAAGGAGAAGATTATGGAGGAACTGATGGGGTAAAGGGACATAAAGGAGAAGATTATGGAGGAGCTGATGGGGTAAGGGGACATAAAGGAGAAGATTATGGAGGAACTGATGGGGTAAGGGGACATAAAGGAGAAGATTATGGAGGAGCTGATGGGTAAGGGGACATAAAGGAGAAGATTATGGAGGAACTGATGGGGTAAGGGGACATAAAGGAGAAGATTATGGAGGAGCTGATGGGGTAAGGGGACATAAAGGAGAAGATTATGGAGGAACTGATGGGGTAAGGGGACATAAAGGAGAAGATTATGGAGGAACTGATGGGGTAAGGGGACATAAAGGATAAGATTATGGAGGAACTGATGGGGTAAGGGGACATAAAGGAGAAGATTATGGAGGGACTGGGGGGGGGGGGGGGTAAGGGAACTTAAAAACAAATAGTTGGATTACTAGATCTATCATCATCATCATGTGCCGTACCGGTTGGCGTTGGTGATCATGTCATTCCACAATCTTCTATCCACAGTGCATCGTATGAGTTCTGTTGTTGACTGTTTTCCATGCCATGACACCAAGCTATCCAGTATTTTCTCTCTTTGTCGTCCGCGATCTCTCTTTCCTTTTATTTTGCCAGTTGTAACCAAGTATTCCAACTTTCCTCTTCTCATGATGTGCCCAAAAAAATGTTGATTGCTTCTTTCTGATCTATAGAAAACTAGAACTATAGTCAGTGAAAATTAATGGCATACTATCTTGGAAGTATGAGCATGTGATCGCTGTTTGATTGAGACGATTCCAAATTAAAAGGAAAAAGATAGCAGATGTTCTGGCCAGGTAGGTCTTTAAATGCGCTTGGGCCTGGTAGGGGAGAGTTAACTATATCTATGTGAAACATTATATACGCCCCGAAGTATGGGCGCAACGCGCTTACATGAAAGGTTGCATGGAGTTATAGAAGATTGAAATAGCAGCAGGCGATGAGAATCCCAGTCGAGCGGTTATGGGAGAAAGGTAAACTACATGTTATGGGTCATTTGTCGGAGGTAGCAGGCCATGGTTGCTTGTGACGTGCAGCCACGACGTCGCTTGTGACGTGCAGCCACGACGTCGCTTGTGACGTGCAGCCACAACGTCGCTTGTGACGTGCAGCCACAACGTCGCTTGTGACGTGCAGCCACGACGTCGCTTGTGACGTGCAGCCACAACGTCGCTTGTGACGTGCAGCCACGACGTCGCTTGTGACGTGCAGCCACAACGTCACTTGTGACGTGCAGCCACGACGTCGCTAGCAATAGATAAGGAAATGCAAGCACTGAGCCAGGAACTGTTATGTCGTCGTTGTGGTCGACCGGGATGATTATCTTTATTATAAAGTAATATTCATTACAAAGGAAGATGCTGTTACGGCAGCATAGAAACGAATAAGGTTTCAAGAGCGTTTGATAGCGTAGAGCTAATCCTCAATCATTGTATAGACTCGCGTCAAGTTACTCAACTTAATTAGGACGAACGAACTTGGAGAAAACAAACTGTGTTTGTAAAAGAAAAGCCATCAAGAGAGCAAAGAAAAGATGAGGAATGGGCAATCATGCAGTTACGGAAAGCTAGAAAAGAAAGGGAAAGATAAAAAGCGTGATGATGACGTCGTTGCAAATTATTACAACGGCGCAAAACTGTTGCTGACTCAAAAGGTTAACTACGGAGTACAAGTGTGTGGGCGGTTTCCAAGATTCGTGAGAAGAAATGAAAGCACACAGAAATGTGGGCAATTTCATGAAAGAATAGTTCAGACCAGAACATGTCCCCACAAGCAAGATACAGAAGATAGACGTAGAGAATAGAGAAATCTTCATGGATCTGTGATTACAACAAGTAAGGATGATCAACTAGCACGACAGCACTTCTTAACTTAAATATTTCTCTCCCTCTCTCTCTCTCTCTCTCTCTCTCTCTCTCTCTCTCTCTCTCACTCACTCACTCACTCACTCACTCACACACTCACACATACACACACACTCTCTCTCTCACTCACTCACTCACTCACTCACACACACTCACACATACACACACACTCTCTCTCTCACTCACTCACTCACTCACTCACTCACTCACTCACTCACACACCCACATACACACATACACACACTCTCTCTCACTCACTCACTCACTCACTCACTCACTCACACACCCACATACACACATACACACTCTCTCTCACTCACTCACTCACTCACTCACTCACTCACTCACTCACTCACTCACTCACTCACACACACTCTCTCTCTCACTCACTCACTCACTCACTCCCTCACTCACTCACACACACACATACACACATACACACATACACACATACACACACACTCTCTCTCTCTCACTCACTCACTGACACAAACACATACACACACACTCTCTCACTCACTCACTCACTCACACTCTCTCTCTCTCTCTCTCTCTCTCTCATGTAAACAGAATGTCCATCTATCTTTTCTTCACTCTAATGAATATTATCGTTAACTTTATATTGCAACTTGCAGCACAGTGCATCCGTTATCAGTATGAATGCATTTGGGATTGCTACACTTTCCTCTAGTTTTCCTTAATTGAGGCGCTTCTTAGTGTTCATGCTGGTCAGAAGACAAATCAGGGCGAGAAATGTCTACTACAATGACAGGTCCCGCTACCAAAGCAGAACTTACACTACCGCCAGCAAGAGAACGGAGTGTGTGGTCGTTAGAATTTCTCTGAACCGACAATCTGAGACCAATGTTTTTATTGTGCTAATGTCTTGTAGTAAAGCAGTCACGTGGCAAATCTCTGGACAATGTCGTGGTTTTTTCTTAAAACACAGTTGTAGAGGTCACGTGATGAGAAAAAAATCCCCCCAAATAATCACAAGAACTGCCATACGGTGGGCAGGGCGGAAACAAGAACTGCCATACGGTGGGCAGGGCGGAAACAAGAACTGCCATACGGTGGGTAAGGCAACAAGAAAACACGAACTGCCATATGGTGGGCAGGGCAACAGGGAAACAAGAACTGCCATATGGTGGGTAGGGCAACAGGGAAACAAGAACTGCCATATGGTGGGTAGGGCAACAGGGAAACAAGAACTGTCACACGGTGGGCAGGTCAACAGGGAAACAAGAACTGCCATACGGTGGGTAGGACAACAGGGAAACAAGAACTGCCATATGGTGGGTAGGACAACAGGGAAACAAGAACTGCCATATGGTGGGCAGGTCAACAGGGAAACAAGAACTGCCATATGGTGGGTAGGGCAGAAACAAGAACTGCCATACGGTGGGCAGGGCGGAAACAAGAACTGCCATACGGTGGGTAAGGCAACAAGGAAACACGAACTGCCATATGGTGGGCAGGGCAACAGGGAAACAAGAACTGCCATATGGTGGGTAGGGCAACAGGGAAACAAGAACTGCCATATGGTGGGTAGGGCAACAGGGAAACAAGAACTGTCACACGGTGGGCAGGTCAACAGGGAAACAAGAACTGCCATACGGTGGGTAGGACAACAGGGAAACAAGAACTGCCATATGGTGGGTAGGGCAACAGGGAAACAAGAACTGTCACACGGTGGGCAGGTCAACAGGGAAACAAGAACTGCCAAATGGTGGGCAGGTCAACAGGGAAACAAGAACTGCCATATGGTGGGTAGGGCAACAAGGAAACACGAACTGCCATAAGGTGGGCAGGGCAACAGGGAAACAAGAACTGCCATACGGTGGGTAGGACAACAGGGAAACAAGAACTGCCATACGGTGGGTAGGACAACAGGGAAACAAGAACTGCCATACGGTGGGTAGGATAACAGGGAAACAAGAACTGCCATACGGTGGGTAGGGCAACAGGGAAACAATAACTGCCATACGGTGGGTAGGGCAACAAGGAAACAAGAACTGCCATACGGTGGGTAGGACAAGAGGGAAACAAGAACTGCCATACGGTGGAGAGAGTAACTGGGAAACAAGAACTGTCATACGGTGGGTAGGGCAACAGGGAAATAAGAACTGCCATACGGTGGGTAGGACAATAGGGAAACAAGAACTGCCATACGGTGGGTAGGACAATAGGGAAACAAGAACTGCCATACGGTGGGTAGGACAATAGGGAAACAAGAACTGCCATACGGTGGGTAGGACAACAGGGAAACAAGAACTGCCATACGGTGGGTAGGGCAACAGGGAAACAAGAACTGCCATACGGTGGGTAGGGCAACAGGGAAACAAGAACTGCCATACGGTGGGTAGGGCAACAGGGAAACAAGAACTGCCATACGGTGGAGAGAGTAACTGAGAAACAAGAACTGCCATACGGTGGGTAGGGCAACAGGGAAACAAGAACTGCCATACGGTGGAGAGAGTAACTGGGAAACAAGAACTGCCATACGGTGGGTAGGGCAAAAGGGAAACAAGAACTGCCATACGGTGGAGAGAGTAACTGGGAAACAAGAACTGTTAAACGGAGGAGAGGGTAACTGAGAAACAATAACTGTTAAACGGTGGAGAGGGTAACTGTGAAACAAGAACTGAAACACGGTGGAGAGAGTAACTGGGAAACAAGAAATGCTAAACGGTGGAGAGGGTAACTGGGAAACAAGAACTGAAACACGGTGGAGAGGGTAAGTGGGGAAACAAGAACTAAAACACAGTGGAGAGAGTAACTGGGAAACAAGAACTGTTAAACGGTGGAGAGAGTAACTGGGAAACAAGAACTGAAACACGGTGGAGAGGCTAACTGGGAAACAAGAACTGTTAAACGGTGGAGAGAGTAACTGGGAAACAAGAACTGCTAAACGGTGGAGATGGTAACTGGGAAACAAGTACTGAAACACGGTGGAGAGAGTAACTGGGAAACAAGAACTGAAACACGGTGGAGAGAGTAACTGAGAAACAAGAACCGCTAAACGGTGGAGAGGGTAACTGGGAAACAAGAACTGCTAAACGGTGGAGAGGGTAACTGGGAAACAAGGACTGCTAAACGGTGGAAAGAGTAACTGAGAAACAAGAACTGGTAAACGGTGGAGAGAGTAACTGGGAAACAAGAACTGCCATACGGTGGGTAGGGCAACAGGGAAACAAGAACTGCCATACGGTGGAGAGAGTAACTGGGAAACAAGAACTGTTAAACGGTGGAGAGGGTAACTGGGAAACAAGAACTGTTAAACGGTGGAGAGGGTAACTGGGAAACAAGAGCTGTTAAACGGTGGAGAGGGTAACTGAGAAACAATAACTGTTAAACGGTGGAGAGGGTAACTGGGAAACAAGAACTGCTAAACGGTGGAGAGAGTAACTGGGAAACAAGAACTGAAACACGGTGGAGAGGGTAACTGGGAAACAAGAACTGAAACATGGTGGAGAGGGTAACTGGGAAACAAGAACTGCTAAACGGTGGAGAGGGTAAGTGGGAAACAAGAACTAAAACACGGTGGAGAGAGTAACTGGGAAACAAGAACTGTTAAACGGTGGAGAGAGTAACTGGGAAACAAGAACTTCTAAACGGTGGAGAGAGTAACTGGGAAACAAGAACTGAAACACGGTGGAGAGGGTAACTGGGAAACAAGAACTGCTAAACGGTGGAGAGGGTAACTGGGAAACAAGAACTGCTAAACGGTGGAGAGGGTAACTGGGAAACAAGAACTGCTAAACGGTGGAGAGGGTAACTGGGAAACAAGAACTGAAACACGGTGGAGAGGGTAACTGGGAAACAAGAACTGCTAAACGGTGGAGAGAGTAACTGGGAAACAAGAACTGAAACACGGTGGAGAGGGTAACTGGGAAACAAGAACTGCTAAACGGTGGAGAGGGTAACTGGGAAACAAGAACTGAAACACGGTGGAGAGGGTAACTGGGAAACAAGAACTGCTAAACGGTGGAGAGGGTAACTGGGAAACAAGAACTGAAACACGGTGGAGAGGGTAACCGGAAACAAGAACTGTTAAACGGTGGAGAGAGTAACTGGGAAACAAGAACTGAAACACGGTGGAGAGGGTAACTGGGAAACAAGAACTGCTAAACGGTGGAGAGGGTAACTGGGAAACAAGAACTGAAACACGGTGGAGAGGGTAACTGGGAAGCAAGTACTGAAACACGGTGGAGAGGGTAACTGGGAAACAAGAACTGAAACACGGTGGAGAGAGGAACTGGGAAACAAGAACTGTTAAACGGGGGAGATTAACTGGGAAACAAGAACTGCTAAATGGTGGAGAGGGTAACTGGGAAACAAGAACTGCTAAACGGTGGAGAGGGTAATTGGGAAACAAGGACTGCTAAACGGTGGAGAGAGTAACTGAGAAACAAGAACTGCTAAACGGTGGAGAGAGTAACTGGGAAACAAGAACTGCTAAACGGTGGAGAGGGTAACTGGGAAACAAGAACTAAAATACGGTGGAGAGGGTAACTGGGAAACAAGAACTGAAACATGGTGGAGAGGGTAACTGGGAAACAAGAACTGCTAAACGGTGGAGAGGATAAGTGGGAAACAAGAACTAAAACACGGTGGAGAGAGTAACTGGGAAACAAGAACTGTTAAACGGTGGAGAGAGTAACTGGGAAACAAGAACTGCTAAACGGTGGAGAGAGTAACTGGGAAACAAGAACTGAAACACGGTGGAGAGGGTAACTGGGAAACAAGAACTGCTAAACGGTGGAGAGAGTAACTGGGAAAAAGGAACTGCTAAACGGTGGAGAGGGTAACTGGGAAACAAGAACTGCTAAACGGTGGAGAGAGTAACTGGAAACAAGAACTGCTAAACGGTGGAGAGAGTAACTGGGAAACAAGAACTGCTAAACGGTAGAGAGAGTAACTGGGAAACAAGAACTGCTAAACGGTGGAGAGGGTAACTGGGAAACAAGAACTGCTAAACGGTGGAGAGGGTAACTGGGAAACAAGAACTGCTAAACGGTGGAGAGGGTAACTGGGAAACAAGAACTGCTAAACGGTGGATAGGGAAACTGGGAAACAAGAACTGTTAAACGGTGGAGAGGGTAACTGGGAAACAAGAACTGAAACACGGTGGAGAGGGTAACTGGGAAACTAGAACAGCTAAACGGTGGAGAGGGTAAATGGGAAACAAGAGCTGCAAAACGGTGGAGAGAGTAACTGGGAAACAAGAACTGCTAAACGGTGGAGAGGGTAACTGGGAAACAAGAACTGAAACACGGTGGAGAGGGTAACTGGGAAACAAGAACTGCTAAACGGTGGAGAGAGTAACTGGGAAACAAGAACTGCTAAACGGTGGAGAGGGTAACTGGGAAACAAGAACTGCTAAACGGTGGAGAGAGTAACTGGGAAACAAGAACTGCTAAACGGTGGAGAGAGTAACTGGGAAACAAGAACTGAAACACGGTGGAGAGGGTAACTGGGAAACAAGAACTGCTAAACGGTGGAGAGAGTAACTGAGAAACAAGAACTGCTAAACGGTGGAGAGAGTAACTGGGAAACAAGAACTGCTAAAAGGTGGAGAGGGTAACTGGGAAACAAGAACTGCTAAACGGTGGAGAGAGTAACTGGGAAACAAGAACTGCTAAACGGTGGAGAGAGTAACTGGGAAACAAGAACTGAAACACGGTGGACAGAGTAACTGGGAAACAAGAACTGCTAAACGGTGGAGAGGGTAACTGGGAAACAAGGACTGAAACACGGTGGAGAGAGTAACTGGGAAACAAGAACTGCTAAACGGTGGAGAGAGTAACTGGGGAAACAAGAACTGCTAAACGGTGGAGAGAGTAACTGGGAAACAAGAACTGCTAAACGGTGGAGAGAGTAACTGGGAAACAAGAACTGCTAAACGGTGGAGAGAGTAACTGGGAAACAAGAACTGAAACACGGTGGAGAGAGTAACTGGGAAACAAGAACTGCTAAACGGTGGAGAGGGTAACTGGGAAACAAGAACTGCTAAACGGTGGAGAGGGTAACTGGGAAACAAGAACTGCTAAACGGTGGAGAGAGTAACTGGGAAACAAGAACTGCTAAACGGTGGAGAGGGTAACTGGGAAACAAGAACTGCTAAACGGTGGAGAGAGTAACTGGGAAACAAGAACTGAAACACGTTGGAGAGGGCAACTAGGAAACAAGAACTGAAACACGGAGGAGAGGGTAACTGGGAAACAAGAACTGCTAAACGGTGGAGAGGGTCACTGGGAAACAAGAACTGAAACACGGTGGAGAGGGTAACTGGGAAGCAAGAACTGCTAAACGGTGGAGAGGGTAACTGGGAAACAAGAACTGAAACACGGTGGAGAGGGTAACTGGGAAACAAGAACTGCTAAACGGTGGAGAGGGTAACTGGGAAACAAGAACTGAAACACGGTGGAGAGGGTAACTAGGAAACAAGAACTGAAACACGGTGGAGAGGGTAACTGGGTAACATGAACTGAAACACGGTGGAGAGGGTAACTGGGAAGCAAGAACTGAAACACGGTGGAGAGGGTAACTGGGAAGCAAGAACTGTTAAACAGTGGAGAGGGTAACTGGGAAACAAGAACTGAAACACGGTGGAGAGGGTAACTGGGAAACAAGAACTGAAACACGGTGGAGAGGGTAACTGGGAAGCAAGAACTGAAACACGATGGAGAGGGTAACTGGGAAGCAAGAACTGTTAAACGGTGGAGAGGGTAACTGGGAAGCAAGAACTGAAACACGGTGGAGAGGGTAACTGGGAAACATGAACTGAAACACGGTGGAGAGGGTAACTGGGAAGCAAGAACTGAAACACGGTGGAGAGGGTAACTGGGAAGCAAGAACTGAAACACGGTGGAGAGGGTAACTGGGAAACAAGAACTGAAACACGGTGGAGAGGGTAACTGGGAAGCAAGAACTGAAACACGGTGGAGAGGGTAACTGGGAAGCAAGAACTGAAACACGGTGGAGAGGGCATAAAGGAGAGAAGAAGTGCCACACAGTTGACATTTCAAAAGGAAGGGAAGAGCTGCTACATGGTGGACAGGGCAACAGGGAGGGAAGAACTGCTACATGGTTACAGGGCAACAGGGAGAGTAGAACTGCAACACGGTTACAGGGCAACAGGGAGAGTAGAACTGCAACACGGTTACAGGGCAACAGGGAGAGTAGAACTGCAACACGGTTACAGGGCAACAGGGAGAGTAGAACTGCAACACGGTTACAGGGCAACAGGGAGAGTAGAACTGCAACACGGTTACAGGGCAACAGGGAGAGTAGAACTGCAACACGGTTACAGGGCAATAGGGAGAAAAGAACAACCTGACGGCGAACTGAACGATGAAGAATAGTGTAAGCCAGACTTGGGACTCCTTGTAAAGGACAGCTTGCACGAAATGACGAGACTTTGTGTTTGCCCTACAAGACGCCACAATATGCACTTGCGACTGTTTTTTTTTTTTTTCTTTGGGGGGGGGGGGGGGGAGTGGGGGGGGAGGGGGGGTGGGGGGGTGGTTCAATATGTGACGTCATGTACTTGTTCTTCACTTAACGTCGACGTTCGTTAACTTTGCATACTTCACATCCATATGTTAGCACTGGTGCCACGCAGGTGTTGAATAATCAAAGTTTTGTTCATTTACTGAGTATTTTGGATCTCCAGATGTTCGTCAGTTCGTTAAAAGCAGCATTCGATGCTAGTGCGATGGGTGTCATGATTTCTGATATTATTCGTCCCTCTCTGCACATTTTGCTGCCTTTGTAGGTAGAATTTTTTTTTATTTTGCTAAATTTCATGAAGTGTTATATCGGAGGTTATGTTAGTAATATCCAGGACTTTCGTTTTGGTCAATCAATTTTATATGGATACCTATTTGCCCAAAAATGTTGTGAGGACGGGAGGTTTAATTTTTATTGTAAACATTAAGTTGTGTTGGGTTGAAAGGTGCCAAGTCTGCAAAGTTGAGATCATGTAATATTTTGTTACCAATCGATTTAATGCCTAATTGTCTGTTTTATTTGGATTGTCTTATGACACCATCAATTGCACTTCGGAATAAAAATGATGACATATCATATCCCTGTTTCTTCTGGGAACACGTCAGTTATACTAGCTTCTATTCTCACACAGCAAACTTAACATTCATATAACTCTTTTACAAAACTCACATATTTTATCTGAAACCCGTAGATTTTGAGAATTGTCAGTGTTGATCGGTGTAAACTATCGAAGACCTGGGAATCCACGAAGTCAATAGTGAGCGAAGATTGTAATTCCAATGATTCCTCCAATTATAGTTTTGAGAGTGAAAATATTACCAACACATAACTGATGTTGTCTCAGTCCCGCTTGTTCCTCTCGAAGTTTGTTATTGTAAGCAATTAAAATATGCTCATGTGCTGCAATATTCCGGAGTTCAGGAGTTAAAATGCCAAGGAGCCGACAGGTCCAAACATTGACTTTAAAACAGGATCACATTAAGTGATATTACATCCTGCTAAACTGCTCTGTGTGACATCTTCTTCTCCTACATTTCAACACTCTGGGGAACATAGATCTTCAACACTTTCCAAGCCGTTCTGTTTCTTGCCATTCTTTTTAAGATCATTCAATGTCTTCCCCATTATCTTCATCTCTGCATCCATCTGTCTTCTCCAAGAATATTTTGGTCTTTCTCTTTGTCTTTTTCTTATGGATTTTTAAAAAAAAGAACCTTCCGTAGTGTGTGTCCCATCCAGCGCCATCGTCTTCGCCGTATCTCTTTATCCAGTGGTTCTTTTTCCATAATATTATGTTAGAGATTTTGTTCTGCCATTTCCATCCTTTTATTACACGCAAGCATCTGCACAAACATAATATCAAGTCTGCGAGCCGTGGTAGCGTGTTAATTGTATAAATCCTTATGTGACTGCTGTTGCTGACGTAATTCTCTGGGTGTCTTGTCATTTGGAGCCCAGTGGACACCAACGATTTGGCGGATGGTACTAACATTTTCTAATTGTCCTGTTACTTATGGACAGGTTGAGCGTTGTCCATTCTGGCAGAGAATGTAATGTGCAGGTCTTTGATATTAGGAAGTTGTGCTACTGCGGAAACAGTGGGCATGCTCTAGGTATTGGTACATTCAGGAATGTTACTTTTCCACGGACTGTCGTGCTACTGCGGAAACAATGGGCATGCTCTAGGTATTGGTACATTCAGGAATGTTACTTTTCCACGGACTGTGATAGTATTCTTGGTGTCCTGGTTTCTGCTTGAGAAGTTGAATCATTGTAGAATGAAGATATTTGGTTGTTGCTCTACAAGAATCTCACAAGTCGTGTCATCCATTCTGATTGGTCGGTTTTCGACAAAGGACAGAAATAAGATAACAAGAATAAATTTGAATAATGAGCCAAGCACTCATTCATTTAATGAGTGCCGTCTCCACATCGAAGGTTGACTACCATGAAGCCTCATTCTGCTGTCTCTTTGATGGTGCAGGTTGTCATATGCTGACTTGTCTATTTTTGTATGTTTCTCGTCCATGTTAGTCTTGGTCTGCCTCTGCCTCTTTTACCTTGTTTTTTTCCCTTCCAAGATTTCTTTTAGTAGGATGTTGTGTCTTTTAACATGCACCAAAAATCTCATTTGTCTTGTATGAATTGTGTTTAGAAGTTCTCTTTTCATTTTTTTTTGCTGTTTTAAGACTTCATCGTTTGTTTTCTTTTCCTTCTATCCAATTCTACCTATTCTTCTATAAATCCACATTTCAAAGGCTTCAATTTTCTGTTCTGTTTTCTTGTCTAATGTCCATGTTTCTGCACCATACAGGAATGTTGAGAAGATTTAACATTTTGCTATTCTTAGTTTTAGCCCTGGTGTTATTTGTTTTGATGTTAGTATATTTTTTCATAGCATTAAGCTTCCATTTTACTATTCCTATTCTTTTGTTTATTTTAGTTTTACATTTTCCATCACTGGTTATAGTATGTCCAAGGTAGTGGTAGCTCTGAACGGTCTCCAGGTATATTCCTTTAACTTTGATATCCACTTGTAGGTTTTGAGTATTTTCTTTGTTTATGATCATAGTTTTAGTCTTTTTGATATTCATATCTAGTCCATATTTTTGCTTGTCATGTTTATTTCGTTAAGTAATTGTTGTAGGTCTTTATGATTTTCTGCTAGTAGTACAGTATCATCAGCATATCTTAGGTTATTGATTATCTTTCCATTAATGTTTAGGCCTGGCATCTCTGAGATGTGCACCACTGTGTTTTTAAAGATTTGCTCATTGTATCGATTGAAAAAAACGTGGTGATAGGTTGCACCCTTGTCTTATTCCTCTTTTATATCCATGGGTGTAGAGTTATCCTTGTTATATGTTATTATTGCTGCTTACTCCCAGTATAAATAACTTATTAATCGTATGTCCATGTCATCTAGATGCATATCTTTTAGTCATGCTTTAAGTTTTTTTGTGGTGTACTCTATCAAAAGCTTTGGTGTAGTCTATGAAGCAGGCATATATCGGTTTGTTTAATTCTGTGCACTTTTCGATTAATCTCCTCATTGCAGAATATGGCTTCTTTTGTCCCACTGTTTTTCCTAAATCCAAATTGTTGTTCTAATTCAATATTGATTTGATTCTGAATCATTCCCTGAATATCTTTTAGCAAGATTTTTCTTATATGGCTCATTAGGCTTATTGTTCTAAAATCACTGCATTCAATGGTACCCCTCTTGTTAGGCAATGCAAGAGAATCCAAACTTTACATCATCATTAACATCATGGTTCTCAACATATTATTTCGCGAATGATACAGGACATCCATGACAAAAAACAATAACACCACAGCAGAAATGATAAATAAGGGAGCACACATTATTTGATAACAAAGAAAGTGTCATTTCAGCTTGATAAGTTAATCATAAAGAAACTTCGAACACTTGTTACATCTTTGTAGGCAAGTATGTAATTCCAGCGCTAAGAAATCACGTCTATTACAATCTAATATTGAACTGGTGCCAGCGCTAGGAAATCACGTGTATTACAATCTAATATTGAACTGGTTCCAGCGCTAGGAAATCACGTCTATTACAATCTAATATTGAACTGGTTCCAGCGCTAGGAAATCACGTCTATTACAATCTAATATTGAACTGGTTTCAGCGCTAGGAAATCACGTCTATTATAATCTAATATTGAACTGGTGCCAGCGCTAAGAAATCACGTCTATTACAATCTAATATTGAACTGGTTCCAGCGCTAAGAAATCACGTCTATTACAATCTAATATTGAACTGGTGCCAGCGTTAGGAAGTCACGTCTATTACAATCTAATATTGAACTGGTTCCAGCGCTAGGAAGTCACGTCTATTACAATCTAATATTGAACTGGTGAAGTCACGTCTATTACAATCTAATATTGAACTGGTGCCAGCGCTAGGAAGTCACGTCTATTACAATCTAATATTGAGCTGGTTCCAGCGCTAGGAAATCACGTCTATTACAATCTAATTTGAACTGGTGCCGGCGCTAGGAAATCACGTCTATTATAATCTAATATTGAACTGGTGCCAGCGCTAGGAAGCCACGTCTATTACAATCTAATATTGAACTGGTTCCAGCGCTAGGAAGTCACGTCTATTACAATCTAATATTGAACTGGTGCCAGCGCTAGGAAATCACGTCTATTACAATCTAATATTGAATTGATGGAGGGGAAGTAGGTGGTAATCACTTATAAGGTTTCTATTAATTTGTTGACGTCAATATCTGAAAAGTACATCATAATAAAACATGAGTCTGTGGACGAGAGTCAAACAACAGTCAATTCTTCAAGAAAATTAAAGAAGCAAGTGAACATTGGATGCGGTAGTTGCTCTCAACAAATATTACATGCGTGTTCCATGGACCAAATTGGCCGAAAGTTCTAGACGAAAGAGAAAGGTAGAGTATGTTCAGAAATATAATGTTAGACACAGAAAGCCTAAGGTTAAAATAATAACAATCAGAGAGCTCGTGAAAACTGTAATTTTGCTATCAACAAGAAAGTACTAAACTCGGTTGCTATGTTCGTTTTTTAAACCGATAAACGTGTATCAAATTATTAATCTCAACAGAGCCATAACACGTAAGCCATACAAAATTGTTGCAAGTCAATAATTTAGATCGCAGATGGGTGTGTGTGGAGACACCTGTGGGGGAAATAGCAGATCAATCTAGGATAATATATGCAGATATTTATAACACACATTTCTTTTTCAAAGTAAACATATAACACACAAAGCAAAATCTGAAGTCAACATGCACCATCATTTATTGCTCAGTTTCTTCTACCGTTTTAGCTCCCAGTGGAGCATAGGTCTTCAACAAACACTTTCAGCTCCCAGTGGAGCATAGGTCTTCAACTAACACTTTCATCTCCCTGTGGAGCATAGGTCTTCAACAAACACTTTTCAAGTCGTTCTGTTTTTTTGCCATTCTTTTAAGATCATTCCATGTCTTCCCCATCATCTTCATCTCTGCTTCTATCTGTCTTCTCCAAGAATTCCTTGGTCTTCCTCTTTGTCTTTTCCCCTGGGGATTCCAAAAAAAGGGCCTGTTATGTAATACTCTCAGTTGGCTCCCGTAGTGTGTGTCCTATCCAGCGCCATCGCCTTCGCTGTATCTCTTTATCCACTGGTATTTGACTGGGGCATTTCCATAATTCTACGTTAGTGATTTTGTTCTGCCATTTCCATCCTTTTATTCTGCGTAAGCATCCATTAATGAAAGTCTGTATCTTCGTGATTGTCAATTTTGTTGTTCTCCATGTTTTACAGCCATATAATAGGACCGACTTAACATTTGAGTTGAAAATTTTTATTTTTGTATTTAACCTAATTTCTTTGGATTTCCATGTTTATCAGTGCAATGAAAGCTCCTCTTGCTTTTGATATCCTTATTTTGGTATCATTTTTTGTTCCTCCCTCTTTATCTATATTACTGCCCAGATATATGTAAGATTGTACGTCTAGTAGAGGTATTTCTCCTAGTTTTATTTGGTTATTGCCAACTGTATTAATTATCATAATGTTAGTCTTATCTCTATTAATCTTCAGTCCTAGCTGTTGTGATCTCTCATCAAGTATGCTCATTTTATCCTGCATCTGTTGATGGCTGTGTGATAGGAGAGCTATGTCATCAGCAAAGTCTAAATCATCAAGTTGTTTGGTCAGTGACCACTGGATTCCATTTCTGTTGTTTTGAGTTATTTTGATAATCCATTATATGGCCAATAGAAAGAGAAATGGAGACAGAAGGCATCCCTGCCTTACTCCTGTTCTTATTTCAAATGCTTCTGTAATCTGTCCTTCATACATTGTTTTTATCAGGTTAATAAACTTTATGGGGATTCCATAATGATTCAGCAACTTCCAAAGCATTCCTCTGTCTAAACTATCAAATGCCTTTTCGTAATCTATGAATCCAATATAAAGTGGGGACTGTAGTTCTAAACTTTGTTCAACTATTATACGTAGAGTAGTTATTTGATCAGCTCATGATCTGTTCTTCCTAAAACCTGCTTGTTCATCTCTCAAATGTTTCTCTATGGCCTCTTTTAGTCTTCTCAGAATGATTCTGCTTAGTATTTTTCCTGGCACTGATAGTAGCATAATTCCCCTATAATCTGTACACTCCTGTATACTTCCTTTCTTTGGTAGTTTTATCATATAACCTTCTTTCCAGTCTTTAGGTATTTCTTCCCTCTCCAAAATTGTATCTAATAGATTATGTGACATCTTGGTAGAGGTGTTAATATCTGCTTTGATGGCTTCCAAAGGAATTTCATCTGGTCTTGTGGCTTTACCATTTTTTAATAGTTTGATGGCTTTCATTATTTCTTCTTTGCTTGGTTTTTCACAGTTAACACGTAACTCTTCTTCTGCTGGTAGTATATCTTGAGGATTATTTGAACCGGGTCTGTTCAAAAGTTCTTCAAAGTGCTCTTTCCATCTCTCCATTTGTTCCCTTATATTACTAAACAGATTTCACTTTTCTTATCTTTAATAAAGGCATTGATCTGTTTGTATTTTCCACTTAATTTCTTTGTGCTGTTGTACAGTTCTTTCATATTCCTTTTATTTGCTGCATCTTCTCCTCTTTAGCTAGTTCATCTATATATTACTTCTTATCCCTTTTAATAGGGAGCCGGGATAGCTCAGTGGTTAGTGAACTGGACTACAATGGTCAAGAGGTAGGGTTCGATTCCAACCGACGGCGTCCGTTTTCCCCCAGCCTTTAATGGGTACCGGATGGATTTTTTTTCTGGGAAAGTAAAGCGGCACGGGCGTAATACTGACATTACCCCAAAAATCCCGTGCCGAAGGTCTGTAAAATTTATGGTCACTAACACCATATTCCCTATACGTCACTTGGCGTGACGGTGGTACTTTACTTTTACTTTTATCCCTTTTACTGTATCTTCTCACTTCTTTGTTCACCTCTGTGTAAGCTTCCTGTGTCTTAGCTTTATTACTTCTCGTTTTGCTTTTATTTATGTCTGCTTTCTTGTTCTTTCTTTCTTTAATTTTATCCGACGGTTTCTGCTGTCATCCATGCCTTATTCTGGCGTTCTCTTTTCCCCAGTGTTTCTTCGCATGTCTCTTTCCATATATCTTTTACCTGTTTCCAATGATCTTCTATATTTATTGTATTTTCTAGTTGTTGGAGGACTTGGTATTTGTTTGATATTGTGACTGCGAATTTATCTTTAATTCCTTGTTCTTTAAGAAACCCTACATTAAAATACTTTCTACCCTTATTCGTGGTAGCATACCTTTTTAATTAATTTTAAGTATGGCTATCAGAAGATGATGATCAGAAGCTACATCTGCCCCTCTATATACTTTTACATCCTGTAAGGAAGGCTTAAACTTATTATTAATACATATGTGATCAATTTGATTTTCCGTTCTATGATCTGGTGACACCCATGTAGCTTTGTGTATTCTTTTATGTTGGAATATTGTTCCTCCTAGGCTCACTTGATTAAGGGCGCAGAAATTCACAAATATCTCACCATTCTCGTTTATATCTCCAAGTCCATGTTTTCCCATAATCTCTTCGAAGCCTTTGTTGTCTGATCCTACCTTAGCATTTAGGTCTCCCATCAAGATTATAATATCCTTGGCTCGTCTTGTATCCATCTGACATTGTAACTGTTTATAAAAATCATCTTTAACTAAATCATCCTTATCGTTGGTTGGTGCTTAGCATTGGATAATGTGTAATTTTATATTGTTTTTGGTTGTTTTAAATGTTGCTCTCATTAGTCTTGGTCCTACTGCTTCCCATTGTATTGTGTCTTCTATGCATTCCTTGATAGCATTATAGCTACCCCTTCACTATGTTGTGCTCCAGGTTCCTGGTGTCCTGATGATAAAATCATCTCTCCTGTATTTAGTTTTATTCTTTCCGTTCCTAGCCATCTTGTTTCACACATTTCCACAATATCTATCTTGTAGTTTGTCATTTCTGCTGCAACCTGTGCAGCTTTTCTCTGTTCGTTTAGGGTACGTACATTCCAGGTGCCAATTCTGGAGGATTTCTTGGTAGACAAAGGGTGATTCGGCAACCCGGACTCCTTACGGCTTTCTCCGGCTTGTGCCATACGTCTCTTAGACAGAGAGCCCTTCTCTTTCCTGGATGGCGGATTTACTTTTTCTCTCTTTGACTTGTCCATGTTTGTGAAGTTTTTTTCGGCTTATTTTTTTACAGTATAGGATAGCCAGTCCCATGCCCAACCCTCCTTTCTCGCCTCTTACGAACATGCCTGGTAGGGTACAGCGCCGCTATTCTTTACACCCCTTTTGGGCCCCGGCAGTAGTGGGAGCCGTGGTTTTCACACCTATGACGTAACAAAGACAAATAGTAAGGAGGAAGGGGGAAAGATTTCCTCCTTCAAGTACAAGAGTTATATAGAGACTGCGCCAAGCTGCGCCAAGCTGCGCCAAGCTGCACCAAGCTGTGCCAAGCCAGAGTGATGTCATGATATATATGTATAGTGCATGAAGGGGTTTGTAGTTGAAGGGATAATTACTGAGTCATGTATTGGACATCAGTTTTCCCGCCAAAGTGACTTCCAATAGGAGCTAGTGTGTGTGTGTGTTGTCCGGCTATAGACCACGCCCACTCCGGAAGTGAAACTACCATATTAGGGAGTAGTGATACGTTAGTTATTTCATAGTTATGGCGAGTATATATACATATAATAGTAATAGTAATAGTTATTATATCCAAGGGACCGTAAGGGACCGTAATTAAGATAGATACGGACCATAATCAGTGATATTTAATCAGGTATTTCACGCTGATGACATGAAAGAACGATAGTCTCCTACCGTGTCACATAATGACCCAATCAATAAACCGCTCCCGTGAGAGTAAAGATTTATTTTTCCCAAGCGGTCTCGCTGCGTCGCTATGCTGACTGGAATTATCGAATTTATAACATAGGTGTAAGAAATATATTAAGATCAAGCTAAGTCCACTAATAGAGGAGATCGAGAGTGCACCCCAACGTTCATAGCAGAAAAGATAGGTGTAGTACATGTCAGCTGCCTCACAGAGCATGTATATTTGGGAACAGAGCCCCCCCCCCAAAAAAAAAAAGCCTGTGTGCGTGTTCATGTGTGTGTATGTGCATATTACTCAGAGAGTAAACAAAAGGACCAGTCTTCGGATAGCTTCGCTGACTGATACAAAATGTAATGTTTATTGATGGAGAGGTACCTGTGTTCGTGTGTGGGTCGTAGAACAAGCAGATGAATAGCAGGGTTTGATGGAGAGGTGATTGCGTGTTTGTGTGATTCAGTATACAAATAGCTGTATAAATAAATATTGAAGTGATAAGTAGAGCGATCAATCGCTCACCCAATATGTACATACACATTCGTTACATCACTATAAAGTGGTTATCAATATCAACACACCGTAAGCAATAAGAACCACTAAAAGAATCGACCCCAAAACGCGAACTCCACAAACATCTGTACCTATATGATAGTCGTAACTTACCGTTAATGTTATTAATAAAGGTGACGCATACGTGATGTATAACTAAGAGGTCTGCCCTATAGCGGTAGTAAGATGAATATTATAGATAATCATAGTTGACCGACGGTATTTTAATAACGGTGCATAGAAGCAATGTCGGCTGTCTTAGGTCGATATTTGCATGAATGTGCCATGCATCGCTCACGTGTAATATAGTTCCCACTACAGGGTTTACTAAATACGCTAACAAAGGTAAAATGACCGACCTTTCGTATGGTGTACACCGTAACACCCCTACATCTTATACAGTCTGTCATGGTAATGTGATAGAAGAAGAAACTGATGTTTAGGGGTAAATCCCAAACATTTTTATTGTATTTTCATCATCTAAATAATCGTTTTTAAACCCGGAATTATTATCAGATAGAACGACACATGATAGTGATGGTTAGCTTATTTTTTATTCACATATAGTCGAGTTTGGACTCGTTGTAAAGATAATTTTAAGAGTAGTTATATGTTTAATGTTTAGTTCCTTTAAAAAAACAATAAAGCTACTATACTTGTAACTAATCCTGTTTAACATTAAAATAAATACCCATATTAACAGTATCCAATAGAGCACCCCAGAATGAATCTGTAACAGTACGCTCCATTGACCGAAAGAAGGCTATTGTTCCCCACGCGTCCCGGGGATAATTGATATAATTGCTCTCTCGCGAGTGACGTGTCGCATTGTATAGCACTTGAGGGTTTATTGTGCGTGCACCAAAAAGGTGAACTTTAACACATAGGTGCGTTACTAAATAAACAAGTAATTTACTACTAATAAAAAAAATATATATATATATAATATACGTTATTTATTTTTAAATCCTTCATCTCGAGACACGCAAATAGATACCAAACAAGATATAGTTTTTAGTATAACAAGTTATTTTCTTTCATCAATGTGCCGGCTTCGTAACTAAGGTATATTTCTGTCTCGCTCTCTCTCTCTCTCTCTCTCTCTCTCTCTCTCTCTGTTTGTGAGTGTATGTATGTGTGTGTATGTATGTATAGCTGTATGTTTAAAGATTATTCACTCTAGTTCACCTGTTTGTCTAAACCTATGTTATTAGTATAGGATACAAGTCAACAGACTAATAGAACGAATATCTTAATACCTTTTACAGCTGGATGATTAATGACAACGCTGAAAGACACAAAAAAAACAAGGCGACCCGGTTAGTTTTAGTCATATTTAGACGTAATCTATATCAAAATATGCGTATTTTAAACCAGTTTTATACTAAAACAGTTATTTTATAAATAACATTACAGTGTAAACGTTCAGCCGAGTACATATTTTTGTCTTCTATATATATATATATATATATATATATATATAAGGCGAACTAAAAATCCTAAAAAGCTACTTACATAGTCATTATAGTTAGACACACCGAGCAGGAATTTAGATTCAATGTCCAAAAAGTTAGACCAAATCGCAAAATGTTAGCACCAGAACACAACAATTTAGGCTCATAGGCAAAAAGTCGAGCTGAAAACCTTACAAACCTACTCATATAGGCGTAATAGTTAGACACAATGAACAGGAAGTAATAGCAAAAATCCCAAAAGTTACGCCTAAGCGCAAAAAATGTTACCCCAGAACACAAAATATAGGCTCGTATTAAAAAAGTCGACCTAAAAAGCTTAAAATTCTACACACATAGTCATAATAGTTAGATACACCGAGCAGGAATATAGATTCAATGTCCAAAAAGTTAGACCAAATCGCAAAATGTTATCACCAGAACACAAAATTTAGGCTCATAAGCAAAAATCCGATTTGAAAACCATACAAACCTACTTATATTGGCATAATAGTTAGACACAACGAGCAGGAAGGTATATCCAAAAGCCCAAAAGTTACGCCAAATCGCAAAAAAGGTTACCCCTAGAACACAAAATATAGGTTCGTATTAAAAAAGTCGACCTAAAAAGCCTAAAAATCTACGCACATAGTCATAATAGTTAGACACAACGAGTAGAAAGTTATAGTCAAGGGCCAAAAGTTAGGCAAAATCGCAAAATTTTACCACCAAAACACACAAAAAAAATGTAGGCTCATAAGCAAAGAGTCGATCTCAAACCCTAAAAGCTACCCCCATACTCATACTAGTTAGACGCATCGAACAGATAGTTATATCCAAAGTCCCAAAAGTTACGCCAAAGCGCAAAATATTTACCCTCAGAACACAAAAAATGTAGTCTCATATTCAAAAAGGCGAAGTAAAAAGCTACTCACATAGTCATAATAGTTAGACACAACGACCAGGAATTTAGATTCAATGGCCAAAAAGTTAGAACAAATCGCAAAATTTTAGCACCAGAACAAACAAATTTAGGCTCATAACCAAAAAGTCGATCTGAAAACCCTACAAATCTACTCCCATACTCATACTAGTTAGACGTGTCGAACAGATAGTTATATCCGAAGTCCAAAAAGTTAGGCCAAATCGCTAACATTTTACCACTAGAACACAAAAAAATGTAGACGCATATTCATAAAGTCGACCTAAAACCCTAAAATGCTACTCATATAGTTATAATTGTAAGACACAAAGAGCAGGAAGTTATATCCAAAGTCCCAAAAGTTACGCCAAAGCACAAAAATGTTACCCCCAGAACACAAAATATAGGTTCGTATTAAAAAAGTCGACCTAAAAGCCCTAAAAATCTACGCACATAGTCATAATAGTTACACACAACGAGTAGAAAGTTATAGTCAAAGTCCAAAAAGTTAGGCCAAATCGCAAAATGTTAGCACCAAAACAGAAAAAAATTTAGGCGCATAAGCATAAAGTCGATCTGAAAACCCTACAAAGCTACTCCCATACTCATACTAGTTAGACACAACGAGTAGAAAGTTATAGTCAAGGTCCAAAAAGTTAGATCAAAGCGCAAAATTTTAGCACCAAAACACAATAAAATTAGGCTCATAACCATAAAGTCGATCTGAAAACCATACAAAGTTACTCCCATACTCATACTAGTTAGACACAACGAGTAGAAAGTTATATCCAAAGTCACAAAAGTTAGACCATAGCGCAAAATTTTAGCACCAGAACAAATAAAATTTAGGCTCGTATTAAAAAAGTCGATCTGAAAATCCTAAAAAAAACTACTCATATAGTCATAATAGTTAGAAACAAGAGTAGGAAGTTATATCCAAACTCCCAAAAGTTACACCAAATCGCAAAATGTTAGTACCAAAACAGAAAAAAAAATTAGGCGCATAAGCATAAAGTCGAGCTGAAAACCCTACAAAGCTACTCCCATACTCATACTAGTTAGGCACAACGAGTAGAAAGTTATAGTCAAGGTCCAAAAAGTTAGGCCAAAACACAAAATTTTAGCACCAAAACACAACAAATTTAGGCTCATAACCAAAGAGTCGATCTCAAACCCTACAAAGCTACTCCCAAACTCATACTAGTTAGACGCATCGAACAGATAGTTATATCCAAAGTCCCAAAGGTTACGCCAAATCGCAAAAATTTTACCCTCATAACACAAAAAATGTAGGCTCATATCAAAAAGACGATCTAAAAACCCTAAACAGCTACTCACATAGTCATAATAGTTAGACACAACGACCAGGAATTTAGATTCAATGTCCCAAAAGTTAGAACAAATCGCAAAATCTTAGCACCAGAATACACAAATTTAGACTCATAAGTAAAAAGTCGATCTGAAAACCCTACAAATCTACTCCCAAACTCATACTAGTTAGAAACATCGAAAAGATAGTTATATCCAAAGACCAAAAAGTTAGGCCAAAGCGCAAACATTGTACCACCAGAACACAAAAATATAGGCGCATATTCAAAAAGTCGACCTAAAAACCCTACAAACCTACTCATATTGGCATAATAGTTAGACACAACGAGCAGGAAGGTATATCCAAAATCCCAAAACTTACGCCAAATAGCAAAATTTTAGCACTAGAACACAAGAATGTAGGCTCGTATTAAAAAAGTCGACATAAAAAGCCTAAAGATCGACGCACATAGTCATAATAGTTAGACACAGCGAGTAGAAAGTTATAGTCAAGGCCCAAAAAGTTAGGCCAAAGCGCAAAATTTTAGCACCAAAACACAAAAATTTAGGGTTCATAAGCATAAAGTCGATCTGAAAACCCTACAAAGCTACTCCCATACTCATACTAGTTAGACACAACGAGTAGAAAGTTATATCCAAAGTCCCAAAAGTTAGACCATATCGCAAACTTTTAGCACCAGAACACAAAAATTTAGGTTCGTATTAAAAAAGTCGATCTGAAAATCCTAAAAAGCTACTCATATAGTCATAATAGTTAGACACAAAGAGTAGGAAGTTATATCCAAAGTCCCAAAAGTTACACCAAATCGCAAAAATGTTACCCCCAGAACACAAAAATGTAGGTACGTATTAAAAAAGTCGACCTAAAAAGCTTAAAAATCTACCCACATAGTCATAATAGTTAGACACAACGAGTAGAAAGTTATAGTCAAGGTCCAAAAGGTTAGCCACGCTATGTTTAATCATATTCAGGGCGCGTAGACATTACCCTGCTCAATAGACCCACTACTAACTGCATAGTGGAGAACTTTCCCAGCCCAAGATTTTATTTATTTCACCTACATGGCTTCTCGGTTGTCTGTCCTTTGTGAAAGTGACAAAGATATTGCAATCCAAAGAGGTTAGGATAAGTACAAGAATAAAAATTTCCAACGCGCTTGTTAAGTCAGTCCCATAAAACTCGGCCTCTGCTATTTCAAAACTAACCTGAAAGTTGTCCTCTAAACAAGACAGCACCTATTAACATGCTCCAAAAATTTCATTTGTCTTGTTTTAAGACATCCTCGTTTGTTTTCTTTTCCTTCCATCCAATTCTACCCAGTTTAAAAAGCCCTGGCGTTCGTTTGGTGTACGCTTTTTGTAGTAGCAGTAGTTGTTGTTGTAGCCGTAGTAGGTGTAGTAGTAGTTGGTTGTGGAAGTTGTAATAGTTGTAGTAGTAGTTGGTTGTGAAAGTTGTAGACGCAGTTGTTGTAGAAGTTGTAGTAGTAGTAGTACTAGTTGAAGTTGTTAGATGATGTGTTTGGTTTAGCCGAGGACAACTTTTGAAATAGTAGCGGACAACTTTTGAAATAGTAGAGGACAACTTTCGAAATAGCAGAGGACAACTTTTGAAATAGTAGAGGACAACTTTTGTTTTGACAAAGACAACTTTTGAATCGAGAAGGACAACTTTTGAAATAGTAAGGGTCGACTTTTGAATTGGAAAGGACAACTTTTGAAATAGTATAGGACAATTTTTGAAATAGTAGAGGACAACTTTTGAATTGACAAAGACAACTTTTGAATTGAGAAGGACAACTTTTGAAATAGTAGAGGACAACTTTCAGGTTAGTTTTGAAATAGCAGAGGCCGAGTTTTATGGGACTGACTTAACAAGCGCGTTGGAAATTTTTATTCTTGTACTTATCCTAACCTCTTTGGATTGCAATATCTTTGTCACTTTCACAAAGGACAGACAACCGAGAAGCCATGTAGGTGAAATAAATAAAATCTTGGGCTGGGAAAGTTCTCCACTATCCAGTTAGTAGTGGGTCTATTGAGCAGGGTAATGTCTACGCGCCCTGAATATGATTAAACATAGCGTGGCTAACCTTTTGGACCTTGACTATAACTTTCTACTCGTTGTGTCTAACTATTATGACTATGTGGGTAGATTTTTAAGCTTTTTAGGTCGACTTTTTTAATACGTACCTACATTTTTGTGTTCTGGGGGTAACATTTTTGCGATTTGGTGTAACTTTTGGGACTTTGGATATAACTTCCTACTCTTTGTGTCTAACTATTATGACTATATGAGTAGCTTTTTAGGATTTTCAGATCGACTTTTTTAATACGAACCTAAATTTTTGTGTTCTGGTGCTAAAAGTTTGCGATATGGTCTAACTTTTGGGACTTTGGATATAACTTTCTACTCGTTGTGTCTAACTAGTATGAGTATGGGAGTAGCTTTGTAGGGTTTTCAGATCGACTTTATGCTTATGAACCCTAAATTTTTGTGTTTTGGTGCTAAAATTTTGCGCTTTGGCCTAACTTTTGGGACTTTGGATATAACTTTCTGCTCGTTGTGTCTAACTAGTATGAGTATGGGAGTAGCTTTGTAGGGTTTTCAGATCGACTTTATGCTTATGATCCTAAATTGTGTGTGTGTGTTGGTTCTAAAATGTTGCGATTTGGCCTAACTTTTTGGGCCTTGACTATAACTTTCTACTCGCTGTGTCTAACTATTATGACTATGTGCGTCGATCTTTAGGCTTTTTATGTCGACTTTTTTAATACGAGCCTACATTCTTGTGTTCTAGTGCTAAAATTTTGCTATTTGGCGTAAGTTTTGGGATTTTGGATATACCTTCCTGCTCGTTGTGTCTAACTATTATGCCAATATGAGTAGGTTTGTAGGGTTTTTAGGTCGACTTTTTGAATATGCGCCTATATTTTTGTGTTCTGGTGGTACAATGTTTGCGCTTTGGCCTAACTTTTTGGTCTTTGGATATAACTATCTTTTCGATGTTTCTAACTAGTATGAGTTTGGGAGTAGATTTGTAGGTTTTCAGATCGACTTTTTACTTATGAGTCTAAATTTGTGTATTCTGGTGCTAAGATTTTGCGATTTGTTCTAACTTTTGGGACATTGAATCTAAATTCCTGGTCGTTGTGTCTAACTATTATAACTATGTGAGTAGCTGTTTAGGGTTTTTAGATCGTCTTTTTGATATGAGCCTACATTTTTTGTGTTATGAGGGTAAAATTTTTGCGATTTGGCGTAACCTTTGGGACTTTGGATATAACTATCTGTTCGATGCGTCTAACTAGTATGAGTTTGGGAGTAGCTTTGTAGGGTTTGAGATCGACTCTTTGGTTATGAGCCTAAATTTGTTGTGTTTTGGTGCTAAAATTTTGTGTTTTGGCCTAACTTTTTGGACCTTGACTATAACTTTCTACTCGTTGTGCCTAACTAGTATGAGTATGGGAGTAGCTTTGTAGGGTTTTCAGCTCGACTTTATGCTTATGCGCCTAAATTTTTTTCTGTTTTGGTACTAACATTTTGCGATTTGGTGTAACTTTTGGGAGTTTGGATATAACTTCCTACTCTTGTTTCTAACTATTATGACTATATGAGTAGTTTTTTTAGGATTTTCAGATCGACTTTTTTAATACGAGCCTAAATTTTATTTGTTCTGGTGCTAAAATTTTGCGCTATGGTCTAAATTTTGTGACTTTGGATATAACTTTCTACTCGTTGTGTCTAACTAGTATGAGTATGGGAGTAGCTTTGTAGGGTTTTCAGATCGACTTTATGCTTATGCGCCTAATTTTTTTCTGTTTTGGTGCTAACATTTTGCGATTTGGCCTAACTTTTTGGACTTTGACTATAACTTTCTACTCGTTGTGTGTAACTATTATGACTATGTGCGTAGATTTTTAGGGCTTTTAGGTCGACTTTTTTAATACGAACCTATATTTTGTGTTCTGGGGGTAACATTTTTGTGCTTTGGCGTAACTTTTGGGACTTTGGATATAACTTCCTGCTCTTTGTGTCTTACAATTATAACTATATGAGTAGCATTTTAGGGTTTTAGGTCGACTTTATGAATATGCGTCTACATTTTTTTGTGTTCTAGTGGTAAAATGTTAGCGATTTGGCCTAACTTTTTGGACTTCGGATATAACTATCTGTTCGACACGTCTAACTAGTATGGGAGTAGATTTGTAGGGTTTTCAGATCGACTTTTTGGTTATGAGCCTAAATTTGTGTGTTCTGGTGCTAAAATTTTGCGATTTGTTCTAACTTTTTGGCCATTGAATCTAAATTCCTGGTCGTTGTGTCTAACTATTATGACTATGTGAGTAGCTTTTTACTTCGCCTTTTTGAATATGAGACTACATTTTTTGTGTTCTGAGGGTAAATATTTTGCGCTTTGGCGTAACTTTTGGGACTTTGGATATAACTATCTGTTCGATGCGTCTAACTAGTATGAGTATGGGGGTAGCTTTTAGGGTTTGAGATCGACTCTTTGCTTATGAGCCTAAATTTTTTTTGTTTGTTTTGGTGGTAAAATTTTGCGATTTTGCCTAACTTTTTGGCCCTTGACTATAACTTTCTACTCGTTGTGTCTAACTATTATGACTATGTGCGTAGATTTTTAGGCTTTTTAGGTCGACTTTTTTAATACGAACCTATATTTTGTGTTCTAGGGGTAACCTTTTTTGCGATTTGGCGTAACTTTTGGGCTTTTGGATATACCTTCCTGCTCGTTGTGTCTAACTATTATGCCAATATAAGTAGGTTTGTATGGTTTTCAAATCGGATTTTTGCTTATGAGCCTAAATTTTGTGTTCTGGTGATAACATTTTGCGATTTGGTCTAACTTTTTGGACATTGAATCTATATTCCTGCTCGGTGTATCTAACTATTATGACTATGTGTGTAGAATTTTAAGCTTTTTATGTCGACTTTTTAATACGAGCCTATATTTTGTGTTCTGGGGTAACATTTTTTGCGCTTAGGCGTAACTTTTGGGATTTTTGCTATTACTTCCTGTTCATTGTGTCTAACTATTACGCCTATATGAGTAGGTTTGTAAGGTTTTCAGCTCGACTTTTTGCTTATGAGCCTAAATTGTTGTGTTCTGGTGCTAACATTTTGCGATTTGGTCTAACTTTTTGGACATTGAATCTAAATTCCTGCTCGGTGTGTCTAACTATAATGACTATGTAAGTAGCTTTTTAGGATTTTTAGTTCGCCTTATATATATATATATATATATATATATATATATATATAAGAAGACAAAAATATGTACTCGGCTGAACGTTTACACTGTAATGTTATTTATAAAATAACTGTTTTAGTATAAAACTGGTTTAAAATACGCATATTTTGATATAGATTACGTCTAAATATGACTAAAACTAACCGGGTCGCCTTGTTTTTTTTTGTGTCTTTCAGCGTTGTCATTAATCATCGAGCTGTAAAAGGTATTAAGATATTCGTTCTATTAGTCTGTTGACTTGTATCCTATACTAATAACATAGGTTTAGACAAACAGCGAACTAGAGTGAATAATCTATAAACATACAGCTATACATACATACACACACATACATACACTCACAAACAGACAGAGAGAGAGAGAGAGAGAGAGAGAGAGAGAGAGAGAGAGCGAGACAGAAATATACCTTAGTTACGAAGCCGGCACATTGATGAAAGAAAATAACTTGTTATACTAAAAACTATATCTTGTTTGGTATCTATTTGCGTGTCTCGAGATGAAGGATTTAAAAATAAATAACGTATATTATATATATATATTTTTTTTTTTATTAGTAGTAAATTACTTGTTTATTTAGTAACGCGCCTATGTGTTAAAGTTCACCTTTTTAGTGCACGCACAATAAACCCTCAAGTGCTATACAATGCCACACGCCACTCGCGAGAGAGCAATTATATCAATTATCCCCGGGACGCGTGGGGAACAATAGCCTTCTTTCGGTCAATGGAGCGTACTGTTACAGATTCATTCTGGGGTGCTCTATTGGATACTGTTAATATGGGGTATTTATTTTAATGTTAAACAGGATTAGTTACAAGTATAGTAGCTTTATTGTTTTTTTAAAGGAACTAAACATTAAACATATAACTACTCTTAAAATTATCTTTACAACGAGTCCAAACTCGACTATATGTGAATAAAAAATAAGCTAACCATCACTATCATGTGTCGTTCTATCTGATAATAATTCCGGGTTTAAAAACGATTATTTAGATGATGAAAATACAATAAAAATGTTTGGGACTTACCCCTAAACATCAGTTTCTTCTTCTATCACATTACCATGACAGACTGTATAAGATGTAGGGGTGTTACGGTGTACACCATACGAAAGGTCGGTCATTTTACCTTTGTTAGCGTATTTAGTAAACCCTGTAGTGGGAACTATATTACACGTGAGCGATGCATGGCACATTCATGCAAATATCGACCTAAGACAGCCGACATTGCTTCTATGCACCGTTATTAAAATACCGTCGGTCAACTATGATTATCTATAATATTCATCTTACTACCGCTATAGGGCAGACCTCTTAGTTATACATCACGTATGCGTCACCTTTATTAATAACATTAACGGTAAGTTACGACTATCATATAGGTACAGATGTTTGTGGAGTTCGCGTTTTGGGGTCGATTCTTTTAGTGGTTCTTATTGCTTACGGTGTGTTGATATTGATAACGACTTTATAGTGATGTAACGAATGTGTATGTACATATTGGGTGAGCGATTGATCGCTCTACTTATCACTTCAATATTTATTTATACAGCTATTTGTATACTGAATCACACAAACACACAATCACCTCTCCATCAAACCCTGCTATTCATCCGCTTGTTCTACGACCCACACACGAACACAGGTACCTCTCCATCAATAAACATTACATTTTGTATCAGTCTGCGAAGCTATCCG
Organism: Megaustenia siamemsis; assembly: GCA_032433765.1. Lineage (NCBI taxonomy): Eukaryota > Metazoa > Mollusca > Gastropoda > Stylommatophora > Ariophantidae > Megaustenia > Megaustenia siamemsis. The sequence goes on from JAVIAB010000124.1 coordinate 69,903,654, forward strand.
AAGACTGGTCCTTTTGTTTACTCTCTGAGTAATATGCACATACACACACATGAACACGCACACAGGCTTTTTTTTTTGGGGGGGGGGGGGGCTCTGTTCCCAAATATACATGCTCTGTGAGGCAGCTGACATGTACTACACCTATCTTTTCTGCTATGAACGTTGGGGTGCACTCTCGATCTCCTCTATTAGTGGACTTAGCTTGATCTTAATATATTTCTTACACCTATGTTATAAATTCGATAATTCCAGTCAGCATAGCGACGCAGCGAGACCGCTTGGGAAAAAGAAATCTTTACTCTCACGGGAGCGGTTTATTGATTGGGTCATTATGTGACACGGTAGGAGACTATCGTTCTTTCATGTCATCAGCGTGAAATACCTGATTAAATATCACTGATTATGGTCCGTATCTATCTTAATTACGGTCCCTTACGGTCCCTTGGATATAATAACTATTACTATTACTATTATATGTATATATACTCGCCATAACTATGAAATAACTAACGTATCACTACTCCCTAATATGGTAGTTTCACTTCCGGAGTGGGCGTGGTCTATAGCCGGACAACACACACACACACTAGCTCCTATTGGAAGTCACTTTGGCGGGAAAAACTGATGTCCAATACATGACTCAGTAATTATCCCTTCAACTACAAACCCCTTCATGCACTATACATATATATCATGACATCACTCTGGCTTGGCACAGCTTGGTGCAGCTTGGCGCAGCTTGGCGCAGTCTCTATATAACTCTTGTACTTGAAGGAGGAAATCTTTCCTCCTTCCTCCTTACTATTTGTCTTTGTTACGTCATAGGTGTGAAAACCACGGCTCCCACTACTCCCGGCAGCGGAACGGGCGATTGCTAAGTTTGATCATCTGCAAAGGGAGACCAGTGCTGCGACATAAGGATGTTTGCAGGGCTTCCTTGAGTGAATTTATCAGTGAAATGAAATGAGAGAATCTGGCTGCAGATCGTAGCATATCATCATCAAGTACCATACCGGTTGGCGTAGGCGATCATGTACTTCCACAATTTTCTATCCACAGTACATTGAATCAATTATGTTGTTGACTTTTTTTTATGTCAAAGCAAATGGATAAGAAACATTTTTTAAAGGCACAGCAACATTGTAAGCAGCGTTGATATGAAATTCAGTAGACAAAAGGCACAGCAACATTGTAAGCAGCGTTGATATGAAATTCAGTAGACAAAAGGCACAGCAACATTGTAAGCAGCGTTGATATGAAATTCAGTAGACAAAAGGCACAGCAACATTGTAAGCAGCTTTGATATGAAATTCAGTAGACAAAAGGCACAGGAGCAAGGAGACGAGGTCAACGCCACAAATACATTGTGTTCATTCTGTGGACGGATCTGTCTATCGACTGTTGCCAAATTCTGCTACGAGAGAAGCTATTCAGTAAAAGAACATCCAGCATTAGACATTAAACTACTGACTATGATTGTTTTCTACCATTCATCTATCAAGACGCCAAAGGCCATCATCTGCAAGATTGTAAAGCTAAGTCAATACAATGATGCTCTAAATCAGGAAGTGGCTGCACATCATTGGAGAAGGATTGGGAGGGGGGGGGGAATGATACAATAGGTGCTGCAGAGTGCATGTTTTATATGCCAAAAATGGTTTTAAAATGATGCCAAATACAAACACAATGCCCAAGAAATGTGGCACGAAATCATACAAGTTTAATCAAACATACCGGAATGTTAAACGGCATGAGAACCTTTGCGTTCAGAAATTCTTGTTAACTTTAAACAGGAACCGAAGTGTTTGTCACAAAGATGACACAAAAACATTAAAAAGTTAACAGCGAAAATGCCCGGTTCATATGCGGCTGAATTCATGACGAACTTGTCAACTTCGTGTTGGAGGCATTAACGGTACAATCGTGAACGATGTCAGACGTGAGTTGACTTGTCAACACTAGCTGAATATTTATAATGTGTGCGTGAGAAGGGGAGAGTGTTTTGTGTTTGTGTACCTGCATGCGTGTTTGTGTACTTGTATGCGTGTTTGTGTGTTAGCTATAAATGCAATCAAGAAGACATCTCTCTCGGCAGACTTTCTAGTGAAAATGGGTTCGTTCAGTTCCAAAGCAGTGTCTTAAAAGGTGACAAATAAGAGCTAAAATTCCGTA